>CM044964.1:4486739-4499239 GCA_024516035.1 Bactericera cockerelli | reverse complement strand
CGGACTGAACCCCTATTATTTTTTTAATCCGAGAAAATGTTGTTCTTTAAAAAAAAAAATTATATCTTTAACCCTTGCCGCCACTTCTTGCGGCCCTGCGGCCGCAGAATGCGTCCGATTTTAACAAAAAAATATCACGGTTCGTGTGTTATATAAGATCTACTTTCATACCAAACTTAAAGTCTCTAGCTCTCACCGTTCACGCGATATCCTTTTTACAGACAGACGCACGGACCAATGGCTGAGACCAACGTTTTTTTGGTATCCTGAGGCTATGATTCATTCAGAAATGTGAAAAATTGGGTAGGTCAAATTTCAGAAATGTGAAAAATTGGGTAGGTCAAATTTTCGACGAATACAATACTTTCCTTATAATAGGATAAGGCAAGTAAAAAGGCATTATGCTCGCCTGGTGGTTTCCTATTACCACCACAGAGTATCATTATCTCAGTTCCAAGTACAAGACCCACAGAATATCATTATCTCAGTTCCAAGTACAAGACTCACAGAGTATCATTATCTCAGTTCCAAGTACAAGACCAACAGAGTATTATTATCTCAGTTCCAAGTACAAAACTCACAGTGTATCATTATCTCAGTTCCAAGAACAAAACCCACAGTGTATCATTACCTCAGTTCCAAGTACAAAACCCACAGTGTATCATTATCTCAGTTCCAAGTACAAGACCCAACTCCTCTTCTTTGCTTGTACAGTAAATAACCAATTTATATTCAAGGGAGTTAATTCTGATTGAAAATTTACTATTCAAGTTCTAGAAATACTTTACTGTAATCTTTAAAAAAATTAATTGAAAAAAAGACTAATTGACCATAAAAAATAAAATTATGCATGGGATGAATACTTCATCAACAATACAAACATAACTGAAGAAATTGAGAAACGAGTTTCAATAAATACCATTTAAAATATAAATAAAAATAATCCATATTCACTGAACAAAATATCGTTAAAAAAACAGAGATCAACCTTTATTTATTGACCTTTTTTTTTTGCAACTATGTATGTCTACTTACCACCACTACTGGATTCGAGCCCAGGACAAATTTCCTTCACATTTTTTACCTGAAACAAAATAAAATTGCTTTACATCAGCAGACACAAAGAGGATTAAAATAAAAAATAAGTTTTCAATTTTTTTGATTCCTAAAACCAAAAATATTTAGAAATAAAAATATTAGAGGTTATCCAAATTTTGTTTTATAACCAAGAGATACAATTTATTGCTCAAAACATTTTTTTCTAAAATTCGTCATGCTTGGGATTCGAACCACCGACCTCCTGGTTTACAGTGTGCCAACCATCGCTCTTTAAATTATTTGAAACACGTACAATGAAGTTCCATGGCCACAAAATAAAAAGAACTTAACAGAACACTACTATCTACTTTCAAAGAATTAAATTAAAAAGAAAAAGAATGTACACAACTATATTATCTCTCTTCCTTTTTTATTTCACACAAAACTACTATAATTATGTTTGTGCTACATATTTGACATATCTCTATGTGCTAAATATAAAATGAACTTAAAACTTTGTGTGCTAAATACATATTATATGATATCTCAAAGTGCAAACTTACTATTTGAACGCAACATTCGTACAGAAATATCAAACAAGCACTTTCGCAAGAGCTTTCAAAATGAAATTTGGCACAGTTGTTCATAATGTCTCCATGTTTCACCATTATGATGTCCCCTCCTATTTCCAGAGCTCACAAGGACACAGAATTGCAAAGCATGTTCATGTGCACTGGTAGTCAAGTGGTTGACACGTTGGTCTGTCAATCCAGGTAGCGTAGGGATCCGTTGGTTCGAATCCCACCCAGTGCATGAACTTTTCCTCATTAATTTGAGCTTGTGACCACATGATAATACCTATTAAGACTCTGAGGGTTAGCTGGTGCCTTGGTGAGGGTGTCTTCCCTGATAGCCTAAAGCATGGTCTAATTCATCCCATCCATAAAAAAGGAGATATTAACAATCCTTCTAACTTTCGACCTATTTCTATTCTCCCCATATTAAGTAAAATCTTTGAAAAAATACTTGCCGATCAGATCGTATTATTTATGAATTATTTCCATCTATTCTCTCCAAGCCAGTTTGGTTTTAGGAAATCACTATCCACTACAGACGCTGTGAACTATTTTAATAAGTTTATATCGAATACATTCAATGGCAAAACTTATCTGCATGCTACCATGTGCGATTTATCACGCGCTTTCGAATGTTTAAACCACAGCATCCTACTCGATAAATTTAAACATTACAAGTTCGATAGCGCAAGTATTAAACTTCTGACGTCATACTTGGAGAGAAGAACTCAGCAAGTTCAAATGGGAGATCAGTTATCTGAGGTCAGAGTTGTATCCACGGGAATACCGACCGGCTCGATCGTCGGGCCGTTGCTGTTTTTGATTTACATAAACGATCTTCCGGTGAACTTGTCTCAGGACGCTGATGCTATGCTTTTTGCAGACGATTCAACGCTCTTTGTGCATAGCGATATTGAGGCGGCAGCCCTCTCTAAAGGCAAAGATGTTCTTGAGCAGGCACAGGTGTGGTTTCATACAAACCGTCTACATTTGAATCATGACAAAACTCACCATATTGTTTTTACTCTTCGTCACCTTAATTTTCCGGACAATCCACCCCATGTAAAACTTCTCGGCTTCATGGTTGACCCACACCTTAATTGGCGGGCACATGTTGACTACATAAGCAGTACACTGTCTAGTCGTCTGTTTTTACTGTATCGGCTGCGGGGTGAAGTGTCCATACCAACTCTAAAAAATGCTTACTATGGACTCTTCCACTCCATCCTTTCTTATGGATTATTGTTGTGGGGACACTCACCCAGCAGTCACAAACTATTTGTTTTGCAGAAGAAAGCCATCCGAGCTCTAGATGGACTTCCATTCAACAGCCATGCTAAGCCGTCATTCATTAAATTAGAAATCCTAACCCTACCATCACTTTACATTTTCCAATGTCTCATGCATGTAAAACAAAATTTAGAACAATATCAATCCTTTAATAATGTCCATTCATACAATACTAGAAATAAGAATAATTTAGTTCCCACTGCACACCGAGTTAATAATGCGCGGAATGGCCCAAACCATCATGGAATATTATTTTTCAATAAATTACCGGAAAATGTAAGGGACATGCCTGAAAAACAGTATAAAGCAGCACTTCTGAGGCACTTGAAAAAGAGTGCATACTATTCTTCGGCTGAGTTTTTGTCCTCTGATTTAGGTTTAGACTTGTAATTTTTTTTTTTTTTTTTTTTTTTTTTTTTTTTTTTAATTTTTTTTTTTATTATTCTTATGATTTTTTTTATTTTTTTTTTTTTTTCTCCCAATGACATACCAATTGGTATTCTCTCCCTTTTCTTCTTGTTGATTATGTTGAGTTGGGTTAGGTTCTATTATTTATTCCTTATCTCTATGTTTCTTTTTTTTTTAAAACTTTATTTTGACTTGTGTTAACAATTTGTGTAAATTGATAAACATTAATAAAAACTTTGATTTGATTTGATTTGATTTGGTAAAAATGCTTTGAGCATTAACCTCGCCTAGGGATTACTTACTTTCCACTAAAGAGTATTATTTTATTATTATTATTCATACAATTCCGCTGTGCAAACTTTTTTCATGCACAAAAAATTGGGGTCACTCCATGCTGTTGTCAAGGACAGACAAAGGTTTTAAATTTCAGCACTTTAGGAAACCGACCGGAAAGCAGGAAAGATATTTTAAAATACAGCACGTTCCAAATAAATTCAGGGAAACTTTACGTTTATGAACAGATAAAATAAATTTATTTTTTAAAAAAAAGAGAAGCTTGAAAAGGATAATGCACGTATGCAATTGTGTCTGTATTTCTCTATACATAATATTGTTATGTACATATAATGTTATCAGAACCTGCATTTTACCATTTAAAATTATACATAAAATAGAGAAAACAAGAATAAGAAGCAGAAGAAGAAAAAGAAAACATCAAGGGAACTGGTATTTCCCCGAGTGTCGAAATAGAGAGAAGATTTACGACGCCGTGTATTAGGCGAGATTTATGCAACCCGCATTTTGCAACCGAATTCGTGTTCGCGTTTTGCGAGTGATATTTTTCACCACAAAACAAGGGTTTTAGTTTAAATATAATAATAATATCGCCTTATTTAAACTTCTCGATAAGGACTATTCGGTCCCATTTTTCCAGCAGTAAGCCGAAGACATATTATTGTGTGGTAAAAACCCAAAATGGGAGGATAACTTGTCATGTCCCGGCTGGGTTTCGAACCCACGACCTGTGGAATTTCTGGATTTACAGAGTGCCGCCTTTACCACTGAGCTACCGGGATAGTTATAAATATGTATATATGTAGACAAAAATATAGATAATTATGTAAATGCAAAGTGTGGAATCTGTATTTTTGTGAAGGTGTATCATACTGATTGAGGTAGAACAATATATTTTTTACGAACTTTGATGTAGGTAAATTTTTCATTTTAAATATGCTGAAGATACCCCAACCGTCGAAACATGTCTATATTATACAAAAACCCTGTAAGAACCATATTTCATTTTCTGTGAAGTTAGTAAAAATTATGTTGTACCTCGACACCTATGTATAATTGTATATATTCTGTGCATATGTAGAGATGTATGCAGATAATAGATGCATATTGCATATGCAGAGAAGTATGTATACGTATACATTAGATAAGTGGAAAGAGATGTATGCAAAATTCACACGCCCGACTGACTGCAAGGTCACCACGTGGTGAAGATTAATGAGTTCAAGGTCGTGGTGGAGGAGGAACAGAGAAGAAGGAGATAAAAGAGGAGGAAGGACAAAGGAGGAGAAGAAAATAATCAGAAAGTGTAACAGGGAGGGAGATCAGGGAGAGGATAATGAAAATGAGGACAAAGAGTAGAACAAATGAGGATAAAGAGAAGAACAAATGAGAGTAGGACAAATGAGGACAAAGAGTAGAACAAATGAGAGTAGGACAAATGAGGACAAAGAGTAGAACAAAGAAGAGTAAGACAAATGAGGACAAAGAGTAGAACAAATGAGAGTAGGACAAATGAGGATAAAGAGTAGAACAAATGAGAGTAGGACAAATGAGGACAATGAGTAGAAATATGACAATAAGGCACAGAGAATTATAGAAATTCATCGGAAGTAAAAATCATATGTTGGGTGGGATTTGAACCAATGGATCTCTACGCTGGTGCTGGGTCAACACGAGCGCACCCGAAGGTATTCCTTACAAACAACTGTAACCAAATTTAGACTACAATTTTTTTTTGTCCGCTCCGGGGCTTGAACCCGGGACCTTCCGGGTTCAAGCGAGCGAGTGCTTAACAACTGAGTGCTTAACAACTGAGCTCATCGCACGCTCTAATTAGCAATACTCTCTCAATATCTATTAAGTAATATCCTAAAAAGTACACCCCGTACTTATAGACCAACATGTTATTTAATACATGATAACCAATGATGTTAATATAGTCTGTCCCGGTAGCCCAGTGGTAAAGGCGACAAGCTGTGAATCCAAAGATTCCAGAGGGCGTGGGTTCGAAACCCAGCCGGGACATGACATGTTATCCTCCCAATTGGAATTTACCAAGTCATAATATGTTTTGGGCTTACTGCTGGAATAATGGGACTTAATAGTCCTTATTGCGGGCAGAATAAATAATGCGATATTATTATACTAAGGGTATCTCCTTTATGGGTTTATGTAAAGTATTATATCTCCCTTGCCTTTATCCCATATTAGCTTATATTGCTTTTGGGGTCGGCATTGTTCAACCTCATGGTTGAGATTGGTAGGGTGGAGCACGTTTTTTATGGCTGGATGCCCTTCCTAACGCCAACAATTCTATTTGATTTAACGTCCTGGATTAGGTTTGTGTAAAGTATTGTTTGCAAGTAATTTACCAATTCACACAAAACTCTTTGTGAACAAGTCAGTTTAGCGTTTTTTGGAAAAGTTCACAGATTGAGAGTACAACTGAGTGTTGCATCTTGGTTATGATGGATTTGTTGATGTTCAGTTCTGTAAGGTGTTTGGTTAATGATTTAGGAACCACTCCAGTTGTTGATATGATGATAGGATGAATTTTAACAGTGTCTACTTTCCATGTTTCTTTTATTTCTGCTTTGAGGTATCGAAACTCGAAAGATTTCCAAAATCCTAAAACTTACATCCTTCTATATAACGCTTTTATTCGCTCTTTACTTGAATACGCATCTCCTGTGTGGTCACCATATTATGAAAAATACAAATTACAAATTGAAAGAGTACAGCATCGATTCCTTCGAAATCTCGCATATAAACAAGGAACTCCAATGTCTTTTACAAACCATGACTATTGTGAAATCATGAAAAATAATAATATCTTATCTTTAGACAATAGAAGGGACACTAGTGACATAATCTTTCTATATAAAATTTTAAATGGAGCTGACATTATTGCCTGAAATAAAAGAAAATATTCGATTTCGAAATACAGGCCGAAATACTCGGAACAAAGACATTTTTGACTTAGATTTCTGCTCAAAGAACTATACCTTCCACAAACCACTTAATAGAATGATAAGATTATTTAATCAAGCTTCTAATTCTGATTCATCTATACATCCCTTCTCTTGTTCGATCAATGAAATAAAGATAAATTAAGAAAGATATTGGAAACTTAATATTTTGTTATAATCATAAGATATAACTATATTTATAAGATCAAACAATTTTATTGTCTTTTTCTATTTATCTTTATTATATATTTATGTATCTTAACTATATTTATATCAAATAAACATGGGTTTACCCCGTTAATTTATGAAAATTAAAAAAAAAAATTAAATCTTCTTATCTTGATATCTTCTTATCTTTTCATTGTAGGTGGATATGATATTATGGCTGTTTACTACTGCATAGTCAATGAGGTGTACTATTTTTTCTTTTTTGTTCCATATGAACGTGTCTGGTCGGTTGTGACTTATTGTGCGGCCTATTATTATTATTATTATCATCACTTCCCCCCAGGCCTGTACAACCGGAGCAACATCATGCAGGCGGGCCGCCACTGCGCCATCAACAACCGCCCCTTCTTCCTCTTCGGCTCCCTGGTGGCGTTCTACGTGCCCATGCTCATCATGGTGGTCTCGTACGCCCTCACCGTGCGCCTGCTGCGCCAGAAGGCGCGCTTCCTGGACTCGGCGGAGCTGAGGGGCGCAGTGGGCGGGGCGGCGGGGGCGGAGACTCCTCCGGGCGCCCCCCCTCCTCGCTGCGCCCACCTTCCGCACGCTGGGCGGCAAGAGCCACAAACCCAGGTGAGTCACAAACACATCAGGTGAGTCACAAACCCATCAGGTGAGTCACAAACCCATCAGGTGAGTCACAAACCCATCAGGTGAGTCACAAACCCATCAGGTGAGTCACAAACCCATCATTTGAGTCACAAACCCATCAGGTGAGTCACAAACCCATCAGGTGAGTCACAAACCCATCAGGTGAGTCTCAAACCCATCAGGTGAGTCACAAACCCATCAGGTGAGTCACAAACCCATCAGGTGAGTCACAAACCCAGGTGAGTCACAAACCCAGGTGAGTCGGGCGGGGTGGTTCCTTTTTTCTCCAACTGTAAGTGTCTCCAACTCCAACTGTAAGGTCTCTCCTTATGCCGGGTCCACACTAAGCGAACATGTTAGCTAACAATGTTCGCGAACAATGTTACCGCACATTTTGTTCGCGAACATTGTTAGCTAACAATTTTCGCAGTGTGGACCCGGCATTAGAAAATGTTTTTACGACTTGTTTGAAATAACAGTGTTAGCTAATTTGTTCGCTTAGTGTGGACCCGGCATTAGAAGTATTCCTCAGGGAGAGAGCCACAAAAATTGTGTAAAAAAAAAAAAAAAAACTGTAATAAATATACATTATTACATTACAACACTATCCACCTCTGCTTGATGTTTCTTCAACTTTTCCTTTTGTTGCACATGACTCTCACTTACTGTAGTTATTATGGTATTATTATTATATTGATTTTGTTTTAATTAGAATTTTTGTGACATTATAGAAATGTTCCAACTCGCTTTACTAAATCTTTGCTGAACTTGGGACTTGAGGCACCAACTTTTTTTAACAATATTTTTTTTATATATATAAACTGATTGGGGTCCCACAAAAAGAGCCCTTTTTTTAACACCATACTTGATTATTATTATATGTGGTACTAAATTTTAATCTTATATAAAAAAAGTAATGTTATTTGTATTATTTTATATAAAAGACGAAACTGGAGTCGGTGAGGGAAAAACTCAAAGAATTCTAGTTTTATATGAACTATTACGAATATAATTACGTATATAATTCCTCGTAGTATATAATACGTATATTATAACTGTACGTATATAACTTCTCCTCCTCTATAGTTAACTCGTTATATCTCTAGCTCCCTTTTCATCGTTTCTTTTCATTCAATAATTCCCAAACCTCTCTGGAGACAACAGGAAGAGAAAGTTCGTGTTGATGGAAACTAAATCAAATTCTCCAGGTCTCTCCTCATTTTCCTTCATACCCTCTCTCTCTCTCTCTTCTCTCTCCTCCTCTCATCTCTTCTCTCTCTCTCTCTCTCTCTCTCTTCTCTTCTCTCCTCTCTCTCTCTCTCTCTTCTCTCTCTCTCTTCTCTTCTCTTCTCTCTCTCTCTCTCTCTCTCCTTTTTCTCTCACTTCACTCTCTCCATTACACACTTTTTCTATCTCCCTTATTCTTTTTTCTTTTTTACTCTTATTTCTCTTTTACTCTTTATCTCTCTCTCCTTTTTCTTTTCTCTACCATATATTCATTCTAAACATTACAATATCAACCTCTTCATCTGCACTATTCACTTTTTTCCTCTCTATCTCCCCTTCCCTTCCTCTCTATGTATTTTTCTCTCCCATATATTTATCTCTCAACAGTTTCAATATCACCTTTTCTGTTTGGTCCTTTTCAGGATTTGTCTACCCTTTTTAGACGGGTTTTTGTCTTTCTCTATTTGCCCTACCCACTGTATGGGCCGCTCTCTTTGTTATGGGTCTGGGAATGTGAGTGAGTGAGTGAGTGAGAGAGAGTGAGAGAGAGCGAGAGAGAGGAGGAAAAAGGGGAGGGATAGAGGAATAATAATAAATTCTACCATTCCAACTCAGTGCTCTCTGTTCCCCTCTTCATGTCTGGAGTATTGCTCGCGCTGTATTGTTTCTACATACATACATAATTATATGAAATACATACAATATATAGGTTCCGACACACGAGTACATACATAGGAACGGACATAATAATACGTACAATTCACATTAATAAAATATATACAATACATAGGACATACAAAAGAATCGACGGTACAGAAATTCATGTTACGTGAAGTACTACATTATAATATGGTTGGGTGAAGAGCTCACTCCAGTGAGAATCCTGCCATAAAAAAAGAAAGCTTAATATAAAAAAATAAATAAAAATATTACATACATATATACCTGTATAATATACATACAAATACGTAGGTTCCGACATACATACATGCACACATAGGATCCGACATATGTACAATTGTACATATATAGGATCCTACATATAAGTACATTGTACATAGAATCGACGCTACAGAGAACGTAAAGTACTACAATAACAAGACAATCAAAAATCGTTGCCGCTCTTGACAGGGTTGGGCCCTAATAGAAAGAGGTCAGAACCAACCAACCCCGACCATCAGGAAGGGGTTGATCAATGCCGACCCCCGGTTGGCTTGGGAAGAGGCAAAGGAGAACAAGATACAAATGTAAATCATAAAATAGAAAGTAAAAAATGCGTTCTTGATTATAGGATAAGGAGAGTAAAATATACTATGCGCAAGAAATTAGAAATTGATAAGACTCAATATTCCACTTTTATCTGAAGATATCAAAACTTTTTTTTTCTCTCTCTTTATGTATTCCGACGGAGATGATTTGAAAGATATCGCGAAACGTTCTATTTTTCTTCATTACACCGCCTCAGGTTATCACTTCAGATTCGAAGCTTTTACGACGGTTGTCGAAAAGTTTCACCGACGATAGATATTCAAAAGACAGCAGCGACGCGGCCCAAAACGACGAAATAGAAAGTTCCGAAATATTTGTGAAGACTTTTTGTTTTTCAAACAATCATAAAATAATTGAAAAAGGTGAAAAAATGAAAAAAAACCCATTTTCTATAAAAAAAAGAAGTGTTCGAGCAAAAATTAAAAGTGAGAGTGAAAAATAATAAAGGCCGTGGAACATGAGAAAGAGGAGAAGAGAGAAAGATGAAAAGGAGAGAGAAAGATAACGGAGAGGAGAATAAGGAGGGGAATGAGGAGGAGGAGGAGGAAGAGGAGGAGGAAGAGGAGGAGGAGGAAGAGGAGGAGGAGGAGGAGGAGTAGGAAGAGGAGGAGGAGGAGTAGGAGAAAAAAGGAAGAGTCCCACTCTCTAAAAAAAAGAGGATAAGTAGAACGAAGAGAAAGAGAAAGACAGGAGGAAAGGAGGAGAGAGCATTGAAGAAAGAAGAAGGAGAAGGAAGAGAAGAAAGAGAAGAGAGAGAGAAAGGAGAGGAGAGGAAGAGGAGAGAGAGGAGAGGAAGAGGAGGAGGAGGAGAGAGGAGAGAGAGAGAGAGGAGGAGGGGAGAGGAGAGGGAGGAGGAGAGAGAGGAGAAGAGGAGAGAGAGGAGAGAGGGAGGGAGAGGGAGAGGGAGAGAGAGAGAGAGGAGAGAGAGAGAGGGAGAGGGAGAGGAGAGGAGAGAGAGAGAGAGAGAGAGAGGGAGAGGAGACGAGAGGAGGTAGAAAGGAGAAGAAGCGAAGAGAGGTAAATCACTTTCCCAAATCGCAGCTGGAAACTACCGCAGAATCGAAGCAGCGAAATTCAGGGGATCGATGAGGCGTATGAATAATAAAGAAGACAAGTTGATGGGCGGAGTAAGGATGGGGGAGGGACAAGAGAGGGGAGAGAAGGAGGGAGGAGAGACAAGAGAGGTGGGAGTGAGAAGAAGGAGGACAGAGGTAAGAACATTAGTTGATGGGTCGGAGCTAAGGAATGGGGAGGACTCAGAGAGGGGTGAGCTAAGGAGGGGAGGGACCAAGAGAGGGGGAGCTAAGGAGGGGGAGGGACCAAGAGAGGTGGGAGCTAAGGAAGGGGGAGAGACTAGAGAGAGGGATAAGGAAGGGGGGGGGAGCTGAGAGAAGGGGAGGGACCAGGAGAGGGGGGAGCTGAGATAAGGGAGGGAGGGAGGGGGAGTGAGCGAGGAGAGGAGCTAGGGGAGGGGTCAGCGGAGAATGATAAGAAAAACAATTTACTCCCCGGCACGGTAATGTCTTTTAAGAGAATTAAATTGTTTTCCATTTGGAACGCCTCTTCAGTGCCTTTTGTCTAATTTTAGAAAATTGTGTCACCACACAAACATCACAAAAGAAATGAGAATACAGTAAAAAGTATACGGGATTTGATAGGAGAACCCTTATAGTTATTATGTCACAGTGATGGTGTTTTTTGCTCAACAAAAATATTTAATATTGGATAGATAAAATGGGAAACAAATCACCATCAACTTCTTGTAAAAAAAATGGATTGGCATTCAGAAGTGCTGTCACATAAACCGGAATAAAAGGCATGTAAGCGTTGAGTTTGTTTACCATGCTAATAGACTCAGAGAGACAGGTCCTCGTACACAATGAAAATCATCACACATTTAAAATAATTAATGCATAATTAATATGATTGGCATGGTGAACGAACTCAAACGCTTTAGATACTGAAAGAGCGACTCTATAAATCCATTTTAACTCCGGTTTATGTGGCAGCACCGCCAAAACATTTTCCACCGGCCGCGCCTGATGCTAATCATGATACTTATGCATCTTTTTCTAGAATTTTCTGATGATTTTCATTGTGTACGAGCTAGGACTACGAGTCCTTCAACTTTTTTTTTACTCAGGTAGCTGCAACCGCAGTACTTTACACGAAGTAATGCACGTGTTGCCCAGCAAAATCACTCTTACTTTCTTTGGCTACTTGTGATTAGGTTACATGGAATAGACAAAAAAAGATGTTTTTTGTATTTTCCTCAAAGCAATTGGCCTTCAATGTATGTTACGAACTAGAAGAAAGCGGAGGATGGACTTCATTTATTTACCTACCCTCCGCACTATAACCAAGGCATGCCTTCAATGTATTGTTACAACCACATCGTAAAAGCAGGCATGGCCTTACTTTGTATTTACTATATCCCTATTTGTATGCCCCAAGGCAAGGCATTATGTATAGGTTTTAACCACGCCTTATATAAAACCCGCAAGGATGGTTCATTTCTATGGGTTTTATTTTAGACAGGTAAACGGGAACAATCGTTATCGGAAGAATATCAAGGAACAAGTCGTAAGTCAGAAAAATATGAAGTTAAGGCATA
>CM044964.1:4474239-4481739 GCA_024516035.1 Bactericera cockerelli | reverse complement strand
AATGAAAAAAAATGTTTACTTGAAAGACTGGTGGAGATTTCAACGATCAAATAAAGATGGTCCAAATGCAGATGGTCAGTTTTCCAGTCGACGATTATATCCTTACTAATAAAAGGCGGGATTATTGCCTGTGGCAATCTCTTCTACCCAACCTTTTTATACATTTTATAAGAGATTACCACAGGCAATAACCCCGCCCTTTAGGTAGGACATTATTTTTATTTTTATTTTCTTTTTTACTTATTTATTTTGTCATTTGTTGGTTTTTTCTTAATTTTATACTGTTACCATTGTACTCTGTCCTCCTAATAAATCATACTATAATAATAATAAGTGGTCTGATTTTTATGTGGGTCAGTGTATCCATATCCTTTTCCTGACACTCTAACGTCAGTTCGAGACACTTACTTTAGTTAACGGCGGGAACAATGGTGAGATAATCCCCGGTGTGAAAACTTTGGAAAGCGACGAAGTGGACCTTATATTGAGTTTTTCCTTCTATTACCTATAAGTGTTGTTTCTTTTGGGGGGGGGGGGGTGTCAATTGAGCTGCTCATCATAGTTCCGGATCGATCATTTTTGTATCATTTATATCATAGTTTCGATTGTGTTAGGACACTCCTTCTTCTTTTACTCTGTCTTATCCCACTTAAGCAAGGTCGACGTTGTTCAACCTCATGGTTCAAGTTAGTTGGTTCTGGCACATTTTTACGGCTGGATGGCCTTCCTAACGTCAACGATTTTATTTGATTTTTGCTGGGAATCGTACCCGCTACCCCCACATTAACCATACCCAGCCTAGGTAGGGCCGGAAATGCCAGCCTCACATGTAATCAGGGAACAGAATTTTCTGTGAAAAATCTCCTCCGACCAGGGATCGAACTCAGGATCTCTGGGCTACCGGCAGTAGTCACACCTGTTACACCACGGCAGTAGTCATAACCGTTAAATTCTAGGTAGGTCTAATTTGCTAATTTAGAGTTTAAGGTAAATATTAAGTTATTCAAAAGTCTTTTCTTTTTTTAAAATCTATTGTGCCCATCTAATTGGGTTATTTGAAGGAATTTTCGACTGTTGAAAACAATATTTAGGTATTCTGATAGTGAGAGATTCTCTCTGGCATAAGACTCTGGTGTCTTTCACGCACCCATCTCGGTTGGCTTTCATTAAATTTAACATCCTGAGAAAGTTTGAATCTTTTACTACTTGGGATCCTCATCAAAAAGAAGAAGAAGAAGAGAGCGGCTCCTTTTATTTTCTTTATCGGCAAACAGTCGTAAAAAGTATCGGTGGAAAATCTACGACCAACTCTCTTGTCGTTAACTGTTTTAGGAAAGCCTGCACAGCGAGTTTAGGGCTTTATTTTTCAATAAAAAAAGCCCGCAGGTTTCGGCTTTAAAATTTGCTTTCATTTTACGACTGGGCCGTAATGAAAAGTTTCGAGAGCACATTAAAATCTTTGCTTCGTACAGATTGTAGAGTAGTATCGCGAGGATGCTCGAACAAAAATGCAGATTTTTCTTATTACTTAGAATCAATGGAAAAAATCTCATATTCAATACAAATATCTATTCTATTCAGTAAAATAAATTCTATACCATCCTCTCTTACATAATTATGTAGTAAGTATAGAAGGTTCAGTCACATTTTTTCCTCCCAAAAATTTCTAATATTAGAAATCGGAAGTATTGTGTTCGTTTTTACAATATTTTTTTGCTCCGATTTCAAATTTTTTCACAATTCTGAACGTTTCATAAGCTCCTGAGCAACTTTGGTTTTGTGTCCGTCTGTCGGAATGGCCTTGTCAACCAATGCCAAAAAAAAAAATCACGAGAAAGTATTGTGTCCATAATTGGCAGTGTTTTTTTGCTTCCAGATCGAATCAACCCACAAACCTCAAGGTGGATCAACAAACTCAGACCCCTCAAGTGATCGACAAGTTTCGCTTTCCACCCATCCTGGTTAACTTCAGGTATGTATGTATAGGATTCACCTTTTTTTTTAAATAATACTCCGTGCACTGGTAGTCAAGTGGTTAACGCGTTAGTCTGGTAATTCAGGTAGCGTAGGGATCCGTCGGTTCGAATTCCACCGAGTGCATGCATTTTCCCTCATTAATTTTAGTTTGTGACCACATAATATCAAGACTCTGAGGGTTAGGTGGTAGAAAATGCTTTGAGCATTAACCGCGTCTGGTGGTTACCTTCCACTAAAGAGTGTTATTATTCTGCAAAATCCATTGTCCACCTGATCTTTGGAACAACACGTCTGAAGTTAGAATTGGATATTTACGACCGATTTATGAAACAGGATTAGATTTAGTCTAAGTGAACACTATCCCCTTAACTCGGGCTATAGTGGCTAGAATTTCACTAAATTTTTTTTATTATTAATGGCTCTAAAGCCAGGATTCTCACACTCTTCCACCCAACCGGTAATCACCTAACAGTGAGAAAACTAAATCAAAGGTAAAACTAACATCATCATCATAGGGAGGCGTCATTGTGAACGATGGCAGCCAGAAAGTGTAGGAATGACTCAACACTTCTAACACTGTCTTTACAAGGAGGCTTATAATTGACAAGGGCCCCCAGAACCAAGCCAATGCTGGTCTGCTCCCTGAATAGAGTCCCACAGCCAGACTGCTGGTCTACTCCCTGTTTATAGTCCCCCAGTCAGACTGCAGGTCTACTCCCTGTTTATAGTCCCCCAGCTAGACTGCAGGTCTACTCTCTGTTTATAGTCTCCCAGCCAGACTGCTAGTCTACTTCCTGTTTATAGTCCTCCAGCCAGACTGCAGGTCGACTCCCTGTTTATAGACCCCAGCCAGACAGCTGGTCTACTCCCTGTTTATAGACCCCCAGCCAGACAGGTGGTCTAATCACTGTTTATAGTCCCCCAGCCAGACAGGTGGTCTAATCACTGTTTATAGTCCCCCAGCTAGACTGCTGGTCTACTCACTGTTTATAGTTCACCAGCCAGACTGCTGGTCTACTCCCTGTTTATAGTTCACCAGCCAGACTGCTGGTCTACTCCCTGTTTATAGTTCACCAGCCAGACTGCTGGTCTACTCCCTGTTTATAGACCCCAGCCAGACTGCTGGTCTACTCCCTGTTTATAGTTCACCAGCCAGACTGCTGGTCTACTCCCTGTTTATAGTTCACCAGCCAGACTGCTGGTCGACTCCCTGTTTATAGACCCCAGCCAGACAGCTGGTCTACTCCCTGTTTATAGACCCCCAGCCAGACAGGTGGTCTAATCACTGTTTATAGTCCCCCAGCCAGACTGCTGGTGTACTCCATGTTTATAGTCTCCCAGGCAGACTAAAAAATATTTTTTTTTACTATCAATTTTACGCCTACCATGTAGGCAATTACAAAATCAATTAATTTACATCTAATCACATCTATACAAAAAAATATGAACATTTACAAAAATGCAAAATATTAAATATATAAAATAGCCTTTGCTTTCTCTTTAAATTGTTCGAGGCTGTCGACAATGTCCAGGACTGTGGCATTCTTATTAAAAATTGCCATTCTTATTAAAAATCGCCAAAAAATCTTATTAAAATATCACAAAAACTGTTTTCTCCCCCCCCCCCCCCCCCCCCCCCCCAGCCTCTTCAGCCACCTGAAGGAGGCCAAGCAGAGGCGACGACAGCGACGCATGCGCCCTGCAGCCATCAACAGCGTCCGGACAGAGCAGAAAGCCAGCAAGGTAATTATTGTTTTGTCTACTTTTATTTATTAAAAAAAAAAAAATACCGTTAGGTATTGTATATTTTACGGTACATAACCAATTTACAATATTAACAAAATATAAGATAAGATATTTTTCTTTCTTCTACAGACACAAACACAAACGAAATACATAATATGTAACGTAATATGTAACGAATGTTATTATTATTTTTATAGGCAAAGTAAAATATATACAGTAAAATACAATGAAATTATAAAGAAAAAATAAATAGATTGAACAAAGAAACAAGAACAAAAATGAGAATAAAGCTAATGTCCTACCTAAAGGGCCGGGTTATTGCCTGTGGCAATCTCTTCCACCCAACCCAAGTAATCGTATTTGTGTTAATCAAATGGAAGCTCTAAAGCTTCCATTTGCTGCTCTCAGGGTGAACCACAAAAATTATGATGAGGTGAAATGTTAGTACGCCTCCTCGTGCTTCACTCTGGGCAACGCTTTGACATGCGGCTAAAGTACTCACAATTTTGGCGATCAGATAATCATTGCTATCAGATTTCCTGATCAAGTTTATGACTTAGGTCTTTGAGTTTAGGCTGTTTAGGTCACACTTTGAGATGTGTAATAAAGCCATACGATAAAAAAAAATATATATATATATGATGAGGTCTTGTGCTTCACCACAAATAAAACCATACAAATATACGGCTGCCCTTCCTAAATTATAAGACTAAAATGAAAAACCATAAAATAACTTTAGAAATCTAAAGAATACTAAAAAGTTCATCCACAAAAAATATATGATGAGGTCTTGTGCTTCACCACAAATAAAACTATACAAATATACGGATGCCCTTCCTAAGTTAAATAACTAAAATGAAAAACCATAAAGTAACTTTAGAAATCTAATAATAAAAACAATAATAATGCTTTTTCTTTGTGTTATTATGTCACAATTTTGGTGGGTAGCGCAGAATCATAGGACTTTACCACTTTAATTTACAATATCTTGTATTATTTCTTTGCCTATGATTCTGCCACCAGTCGCTGTTTCACATCAAAGCAGCTACTCATTTTTCCTCACTAGGTATGAGTGGACACCGAACATCCAAGTACAGAGCAGAACTATTCCTACTTCGCTGGCGATCGAACCCAGGTCACCATGTGTGCAATGCCTAGTGCGCTAACTCACTCTGCCACGGTATTAATTATATTATTATTCTACTTCACTTTAGAATAATAATATAATAATAATAATAACTCTTTATTGACAAGAATAATATTTACAAAGGGCGTGATTATTGCCTGAGGCAATCTCTGTCATCAAACCCATTAGAAATCTAAAGACTAATAATAAGCTCGCCCCCCCCCCCCCTATGGTGCAGGTCCTGGGTCTCGTGTTCTTCACGTTCGTCCTGTGCTGGGCGCCCTTCTTCTTGCTCCAGATCCTGCAGCCCCCCCCCCCTATAATAATAATAACAAAAAGTCCCCCCCCTTTGGTGCAGGTCCTGGGTCTCGTGTTCTTCACGTTCGTCCTCTGCTGGGCGCCCTTCTTCCTGCTTCAGATCCTGCAGCCCCTCTGCCCATAATACTAATAATAATAAGCTCGCCCCCCCCATGGTGCAGGTCCTGGGTCTCGTGTTCTTCACGTTCGTCCTCTGCTGGGCGCCCTTCTTCCTGCTTCAGATCCTGCAGCCCCTCTGCCCATAATACTAATAATAATAAGCTCGCCCCCCCATGGTGCAGGTGCTGGGTCTCGTGTTCTTCACGTTCGTCCTCTGCTGGGCGCCCTTCTTCCTGCTTCAGATCCTGCAGCCCCTCTGCCCATAATACTAATAATAATAAGCTCGCCCCCCCATGGTGCAGGTGCTGGGTCTCGTGTTCTTCACGTTCGTCCTCTGCTGGGCGCCCTTCTTCCTTCTTCAGATCCTGCAGCCCCTCTGCCCATAATACTAATAATAATAAGCTCGCCCCCCCATGGTGCAGGTGCTGGGTCTCGTGTTCTTCACGTTCGTCCTCTGCTGGGCGCCCTTCTTCCTGCTCCAGATCCTGCAGAGGCCCTCTGCCTATTGTTGAATTGTTGAATTGAATTTCGTATATTTGTTTAAAGTGCATTACAAAACAGTTGCGTGCAAGCAACCTATAACATTATAACACACTAAGATATCATTATAAACAGTTTTAAAACATTAATAATTATTACAATCTGCTACAACATGAGATATTACGTATGTAAAATACAAAAAAAAATTAAAAATAAGTCTTAAGAGATAAAATAATTTAAAGTACATGAAATCATTGACTAGGGGAAAAAAGAGAGAAACAGTTACAGTTATTAAAAAAAAAAACATAATAACTCTACAGCAGGTTAGATACATATTATTAATTATTTTGAAAAAGCATATCCTGAAGTTTTAAAGTGAAAATGGATAGAGGCTGAGAAAATTCAATATCTGGGTAAGTGTTGCAAATTGACATCAATCTATTCATTGGTTCAGTTTTAGACGGTAAACATTTAAAAGGTAGATAATTTCTCGAACTTAATGTGGGTATTTTAAAGATTAATTTGGATAGCAATGGGTTACTATCAATGATAGCATTAATAATTTTGTAAATAAAGCAGATGTCTTTGTATATTCTACGTACATTAAGAGGTTGTAACTTGTAGGTAGTGAGGGAGATATTATAAGAGCTTGAGACACCTAAAGCACGATAGCTAATTTTTCTGAGAAAGTTTTTTTGAACTTGTTCAAGACGATTACTTTGAGAGGCTCCAATGCCACCCCAGACTTCAGAACAATATTCCAATTTTGTCCGAACCAATGCACTAAATAAAACAGTATAAGTTGAAGGATTTACAAAATTCTTTGTGACCCAGTAAACTAGTGCTGATGATCGTTTGCCATTACTAATGATCTTCTGGATGTGATTATCAAATTGTAATTTATTATCAAATATAACACCCAAGTCCCTATGGTAATGAGTCCTTTTAATAGGAATGCTGTTTATTACATAATTGTGATAGTAAGTGTTGTGTTTCCTGCTATAGGAAACAACAACTGTTTTTTCAGCGTTGCACAGCATTCCATTGTCAGTACACCATTTACTTATTGAGTTAATGTCAGCCTATAATAATAATAATAATAATAATAAGTCCCCCCCCCCATGGTGCAGGTCCTAGGTCTCGTGTTCTTCACGTTCGTCCTCTGCTGGGCGCCCTTCTTCCTGCTCCAGATCCTGCAGGCCCTCTGCCCATAATAATAATAATAAGCTCGCCCCCCCCCATGGTGCAGGTGCTGGGTCTCGTGTTCTTCACGTTCGTCCTCTGCTGGGCGCCCTTCTTCCTGCTCCAGATCCTGCAGCCCCACCCATAATAATAATAATAATAAGTCCCCCCCCCCCCTGGTGCAGGTGCTGGGTCTCGTGTTCTTCACGTTCGTCCTCTGCTGGGCGCCCTTCTTCCTGCTCCAGATCCTGCAGCCCCACCCATAATAATAATAATAATAAGTCCCCCCCCCCCATGGTGCAGGTCCTGGGTCTCGTGTTCTTCACGTTCGTCCTCTGCTGGGCGCCCTTCTTCCTTCTCCAGATCCTGCAAGCCCTCTGCCCATATTTTTTTTTTTTTTTTCGTATAATAATGTATATTTTTTTTATTTTTATTTCGTATAATAATAATAAGTTCGCCCCCCTATAATAATAATAATAATAATAATAATAAGTCCCCCCCCCCATGGTGCAGGTGCTAGGTCTCGTGTTCTTCACGTTCGTCCTCTGCTGGGCGCCCTTCTTCCTGCTTCA
>CM044964.1:4426867-4474139 GCA_024516035.1 Bactericera cockerelli | reverse complement strand
AAAGAGAAGAGAAGAAGGGACAAGAGAGAAATAAGTCCAGAAAGAATCGTCATTTCACCACCCCTAGATTTTGATTTTTTCACAACATTTTCTGACATTTTAAAAAGCAAATTGTCCGTTCTGTTCACCTTGAACCAGTGACTTAATTTTAATTTTTTTTCTTTAGTATTATTTTTTTTTTTTAACAACTATTATACTCTTAATATTTTTACTGTACTAAGTTGCTGGATTTTTTGTTTTTTCATCACCTACTATAAGTCAATCATTTTTAAGCTTTAGATTTAGTTTTATGTTTTAGTTTTACGTTTTAGATAGCTTAGGGACACTTGTAAAATGGGTATCTTCCGTCAACTTATATATAATAATATCTTCAAAACCGTTTAATCCATTTTTTTTAACATTGATTTTATATGGTAAAATACAGTTTTTCCTATATTGTAGATTCCAAAAAAATATTCTGTATCGGAAAGACCTTATTTTTTTCACTTTTTTGTCCAAAATTCTGGATTTTCTTAAATATCAGAGCTTGCTCAGAAGGTTATCAAACGTCGATAAACAAGAAAAAAAAAAAAAAAAAAAATTGCGCAAGTTTTTTTTATATATTCAAAATCAAACACAATACCGATTTTTGATACTGTCGGAAGTAAAATTTGAAAAAGAACCGAGACTGATTTTTTTTACTAATAATAACCAATACTTCGATATCTATTGATAATATAATATGTACAATGTACATACATATACGCGGTAGTAAACTGTTTTTCCTGATAGCCCTTGAAGAATATCCTGCACTAATAAATAACCAAAGCTTGTGTGCTGGCAGACTGCCAAATATCCGAACACATTCTCACGTTCACAGTCAATACTTACAGGGTCCGCCAAAAACAAAGGAGCAACTCGAAATATCTAGAGAACGGATTAAAGTTTTAAAAAACACGTGTACCATTATATCGAGGGGGAAAACCTTTTCAACTAGATTTTGGTTTTTTTTATCATTACTAGGGGCGGCCCCGGGAAGGTCAACTTCGGAATGTTAAATGGAACCACACTATTTGTACATTTCTGAAAAGTAGTTGACAAAAATCTCAAACTTGTCTTAAATACTTTTAATGTCAATTACTTTGAAGAAATATATTACAAATAGGATGGTTCCGATTAAGATTCCAAAGTTCATCCCCACTGGGGCCACCCCTGGACGGTATTATAAAATTATAAAATACCAAAACCTTTGGTATAATAAAATACCAAAAACTAGTAGAAAAGAATTCCCCTCAATATAATGGTATAAGTAGTGTTGAGGTATTTTTTTTTAAATTTTAATCCGTTCTCTAGATATTTGGAGTGGCTCTTTTTCGTTTGGCGGACCCTGTATATGCATTGTATACATTTTTTTTTTTTTTTTTTTTTTTTTCAATGAATATACCTGTGCGAGTACGTATATTTCTATCCTTACACGCTGATAATATGTGAAAAATAAAAAAATATATACAAATTTTCTTGAAAATTCAATGAATATGTATATGTACCTGTGTCGGTACGTATATTCATACCTCACACATTGTTAATAATTTACACATTTTCTTTTTTTAATTAAATGAATATGTACCTTTGTAGGTACGTATTTTCTATCCTCACACCTTGTTAATAATTTACATATTTTGTATATTTAAATTCAATAAATATGTACCTTTGTAAGTACCTACGCATATTTCTATCCTCACACATTGTTAATATTTTTGTGCACAAAATAAATATGATTAGAACCACTGAACTGTAAGAAGGCAACCTCAACCTCAACTCTCCCGGAGTTCAAAAGTTTGTCGCCAAATGTGCAACCGTGTGCACTTTTTTTTTCTCTTGCAAAATACTTGACGACATCGTTAGTATGCAATATCGAGACCCTCTCTCTTCCTCTCTCTCTTTCTTTCTCTTTTTTTTCGCACACCCTCTTTATCTCACTCTTTCTCACTCTCTTCGCTTCTTCCTCTTCTTCTTTTTTTTTCTCACACCTCTCACTCTTTTTCTTCACCTCACTCTCGAAAAATACTAACGAAGACCAGCAGACTCTATGTTCTGGGGAGAAAGGATGAGATAGTAAATAAGTGAGGGAGAGAGACAGAGAGAGAGAGAGAGAGAGAGAGAGAGAAAGGATGAGAGAGGGAGAAAGGATGAGATAGTGAATGAGTGAGGGGGTGAGTGAGGGAGGGAGGGAGGGAGGGAGGGAGGGAGAGAGAGAGAGAAGAGAGAGAGAGAGAGATTTTTTTTTACAACAAGATGAATAAGGAAACACAAGTAAAAAGAGAAAGAGAGAAAAGGAGACAAGTAACACACAAAAGAAAAGACACGGAGGCAAAGGAGTAAAAAGGTGTAGGAGTATAATGAGTGTAGGAGTATAATGAGTGTAGGAGTATAATGAGTGTAGGAGTATAATAGTGTAGGAGTATAATGAGTGTAGGAGTATAATGAGTGTAGGAGTATAATGAGTGTAGGAGTATAATGAGTGTAGGAGTATAATGAGTGTAGGAGTATAATGAGTGTAGGGTAAGTTATAATGAGTGTAGGAGTATAATGAGTGTAGGAGTATAATGAGTGTAGGAGTATAATGAGTGTAGGAGTATAATGAGTGTAGGAGTATAATGAGTGTAGGAGTATAATGAGTGTAGGAGTATAATGAGTGTAGGAGTATATGATGAGGTTATGTAGGAGTATAATGAGTGTAGGAGTATAATGAGTGTAGGAGTATAATGAGTGTAGGAGTATAATGAGTGTAGGAGTATAATGAGTGTAGGAGTATAATGAGTGTAGGAGTATAATGAGTGTAGGAGTATAATGAGTGTAGGAGTATAATGAGTGTAGGAGTATAATGAGTGTAGGAGTATAATGAGTGTAGGAGTATAATGAGTGTAGGAGTATAATGAGTGTAGGAGTATAATGAGTGTAGGAGTATAATGAGTGTAGGAAGTATAATGAGTGTAGGAGTATAATGAGTGTAGGAGTATAATGAGTGTAGGAGTATAAGGGTAGAGAAAGGTGTAGGAGTATAATGGAGTGTAGAGTATAAATAGAGTGTAGGAGTATAATGAGTGAAGTAGGAGGTATAATAGGAGATGTAGGATGTAGAGGGAGGATAAAGAGTGTAGGAGTATAATGAAGTGTAGAGGTATAATGAGGTAGGAGTATATGGTGTAGGAGTATAATAGAGTGTAGGAGTATAATGAGTGTAGGAGTAAATGAGGTAGGAGGAAAGAGTGTAGGAGTATAATGAGTGTAGGAGTATAATGAGTGTAGGAGTATAATGAGTGTAGGAGTATAATGAGTGTAGGAGTATAATGAAGGTAGGAGTATAAATGGAGGATTAGGAGTAAATGAGGTAGGAGAAATGAGGAGGAGGTATAGAGGAGGAGGAAATGGAGGAGGGAGGAGGAAGGAGGAGGAGGAGGAGGAGGAAGAGGAGGAGAGGAGGAAGAGGAGGAGGAGGGAGGAGGAAGGAGGAGGAAGAGGAGAGGAGGAGAGGAGGAGGAAGAGGAGGAAGAGGAGAGAAGAGGAGGAAGAGGAGGAAGAGGAGGAGAGGAGAGGAGGAAGAGGAGGAGAGGAGAGGAGGAGAGGAGGAGGAAGAGGAGGAAGAGGAGGAGGAGAAAAAGAGGAGGAAGAGGAGAAGGAGGAGGAGGAAGAGGAGGAGGAGGAGGAAAGAGGAGGAAGAGGAGAAGGAGGAAGAGGAGGAAGAGGAGAAGGAAGAGGAGGAGGAGGAGGAGAAAGAGGAGAAGGAGGAAGAGGAGGAAGAGGAGAAGGAAGACTAGGAGGAGGAGGAAGAGGAGGAAGAGGAGGAGGAGAAAGAGGGAGAGGGAGGAGGAGGAAGAGGAGGAGAAGGAGGAGGAAGATGAGAAGGAAGAGGAGGAGGAGGAGGAGGAGGAAGAGGAGGAGGAACTGGAGGAAGGGGAGGAGGAGGAGGAGGAAGAGGAGAAGGAGGAAGAGGAGGAAGAGGAGAAGGAAGAGGAGGAGGAGGAGGAAGAGGAGGAAGAGGAGGAAGAGGAGAAGGAGGAAGAGGAGGAAGAGGAGAAGGAAGAGGAGGAGGAGGAGGAAGAGGAGGAAGAGGAGGAAGAGGAGGAGGAGAAAGAGGAGAGGGAGGAGGAGGAAGAGGAGGAGAAGGAGGAGGAAGATGAGAAGGAAGAGGAGGAGGAGGAGGAGGAGGAGGAGGAAGAGGAGGAGGAGGAACTGGAGGAAGGGGAGGAGGAGGAGGAGGAAGAGGAGTAATTAAAAATAGGAGAGGCATGGAAAAGAATAAAGAGGCGAGGGGAGGAAGGCCATCAGTACTAAATAGGAACACCGAAGAAATCATTAATCAAAATTTGTTTGTAAGAAAGCAGAATCCAGGTTGTTTGACGAAAGAGAGAGAGAGAGGAAGAGAGTGAAAAAGGAGATATAATTAATAGATAAAAAGGAAGGAGTGAGCAATCAAAGAAGACAAAATAATAGAGGAAGAAGGATTGGAGAGAGAGAGAAAGAGTCGATAGTAAATAAAATGGAGAAAAATTAATTAATTATCCAGGACATTTCATTCTCTAACTGCCTCCCTTATTTTCTTACCAGGTCCTTCCTCAATTATCTCCCTCCTTCCTTTCCTTCTCTTTCTCCCTCTCGCCTCGTATTCCGCCGTCAGTCACATTATCTGACACGTGAGAGTGGAGGAGAGGGAGGAGGAGAAAGAGGAGGAGGAGGAGAAAGAGGAGGAGGAGGAGAAGGAAATGAAGGACGAATTAAAAGAATAGAATACAGGATGAATTTAAGACGGAAAACACCATGATCTGGAAAAGAGTTATGATATTTTTTTTTATTTCTTTTTGGCACTAGCAGGCAAGGCCATTCCATACAGCCAAAGGATTTATGATATTGTAGAGAGCTAAAATACAATACTTTCCTTATTATACCCACTAAATTGTGACATAATATAATATGAGAGAGAGAGAGAGAGAGAGAGTGAAGGAGAAATAGAGAGAGAGAGTTTCTTTATGTTATTATATCACAACTTTAGTGGGTAGCGCAGAATTATAGGACTTTTTAATATCTTTAATCCCACATCGAACCCAGGTCACCATGCGTGCAATGCCTAGTACGCTAACTCACTCGGCCACGGTGACTAATGTAAGTAGATAATACAAGGAGCAAATAAACTGGAAACCTTTAATGAAAGTACAGAGGAGAGGGGGAGATAGAGTCAGAAATTTGAGGAAGAAAATGAGGGAGGAAAGAAAGAAGAAAGAAAGAGAGAGAGAATTTTCCATTTCCGAAAAGTAAAAATAATTTTTTCTTCCATTAGAATTCAGTAATGTAGCGGACAAGTAAATAAGTTGAGTTATGTGAGGTAGGGAGGATGGGAGGGAGGAAGAGAGAGATGGAGGGAGGAAAAGAGTGAGAGAGAGAGAGAGAGAGAGAGATGGAGGTAGAAGAGAGAGGGAGAGGGAGAGATAGGGAAAAAGTGAGAATGAGAGAGGGAGGTAGAGAGAAAGAGAGATGGAGGGAGGAATGATTCACTTACCTTCATCATGATTACTGTGGTAGCTGTTGCAGGGTGGTATACGAAAAGAGGGGGTTGCAGGTTCGAAACCAAAATCTTACCTGTAACATAGAGAATTATTGGAAATCAAAACAAAAAAAAACGCGTATCAAAAACAACGGAAGAAAAAAATATAAAGAAAATGAGAATCATAAAATGGAGATATGTAACAAAATAAGAGGATCAGGATAGAAAAGGTGAGAGGAGAGAGAGGAGAGAGAGAGAGAGAGAGAAAGGGAGATTGAGAGAAAGAAAAAAAGAGAGTGAAAGAAAGGGAGAGAAAAAGTAGGAGAAAGAGAGATAATAAGTTACATATTTATTATAATTATAAAAAAAATATATGCAAGAGAGATAGAGGGAGAAGAGGTCTGTGAGAATAGAAGGAAGAAAGAGAGAGAGAGAGAGAGGCTCCTTCCTAAAACAGTGGGTGCAACCTGTGCAACATGACAGAGTAGTAAGAGAGAGATGGAGAGAAACTCAAGGGAAGAGAAAGAGAGAGAAAAAAGGGGTAGAGATAAAGAGATGGAAGATGAAAAGGTAACTTTTTAATTAAATTTTTACAAATTATTCTCCACCCTCTTTATCTCACTCTTTCTCTTTCCTCTCCCTCTCTCTCTCTCTCTCACGCTCTCTCTCCCCTTTTCTCTCTCCCCTTCTCTCTCTCCCCTTCTCTCTCTCTCTCCCTTTCTCTCTCGCGCTCTCTCTCTCTCGCGCTCTTTCTCTCTATCCATTACTACCCAGGTTTTCTCTCCTCGTCTCTTTAGTTCTCACTCCCGGAGTTGAAAAAATATAAGTGAGATAAAAAGCGGGAAGGGAGAGGAAGAAAGAAAGAAGGAGAGAGAGAGAGAGAGAAATCTTGATAGAGAAGAGTAGATAAAGGTGGGAGAGAACAAAGAGGGAGAGAGAGAGAGAGAGGGGAGAGGGGGGGGAGAAACAGAAGAAGGGATATAAGGAGAGAAAATGAGAGAGGAAAGCAGAGAGAATAGGAAGAGAGAGAGGGAGGGATTGAGAAAAGTCCTTCAAGTCTATCTATAGTGTGCTGTGATTGGTTGAAGCTCCGATAATTACAGACCATCCCTTAATGGTCTGTAATTATTATTCTAATTTATAATTACGCCCTTTACTGATATAAGGTTCACATCACTTGGAATATCTTAAATAGTTTATATTGTTGATGGTGTAATTGGGGCATAAGCTAAAGAAACTAAAACTTATGGGTTACCATAGACAATAACCCGCCCTTTAGTTTGGACATATGTTTTTATATATTTGTCTATTCTTTTTCGTTTTTATTGTCTATAAATTGTTTCAAATTTTTTCATTGTAAAAATAATTATTTAAACTGTACATAATATGTCCATTTATAACTAATAAAGTGTTGAATAATAATCATAAATAGGACATGTCAATCATGTCGCGTAGGCACACGTGTAGGTAGGTCTTCGTAGAAAGATTTCAGCAAGCTTCTCAGTGCAAGCTTGCGGTGACAGTGTAAGAGTTGTAAGAGAGGAAATTGAAAAAGTCACAACACCATTATGTACTGAGCGTGCCTCTCGAGAGTGACGACTTGGTAGGGAGAAGACAAGGGAGGGAGTGAATAAGAGGAGGGAGAATTAAAGTCGAAGGAAAGGATATGCTCTATTGAATAACAATTCCGTGTCCGTTTGAGGCACAGATAATTTAACATTATTATTATTTCGAACAATCTTTATTAGTAGGACACAATATTTTAAGTATGAAATTAAGAAAAAAAAAAAAAAAAATTGACAAATAGTATGAAAAAATGATCTCTTCTATACCTTCCTGTGGCAATCTCTTCCACGCGACCCTTGATAGCGTAATGGGACTTCCAGTCTCGAGCCGAAAGTCTAAATAAAGCACTACAATAGTACGCGTATACTTTAGCATCATGTCTTAAGGATCCTTTTATCTCATGGAGGTAAGAGGATTTCAAGCCTTGAGGAACAAGAAATGGACGAGATGTAGAACCAGGGGAATTAAAAGAAAAGAAAATGAGAGAAAATAATGGGGAAAGAGGGAGAAAGAGACTGAAAAGGAGAGAAAATAATGAGGAAGAGGGAGAAAGAGACTGAAAAGGAGAGAAAATAATGAGGAAGAGGGAGAAAGAGACTGAAAAGGAGAGAAAATAATGAGGAAGAGGGAGAAGAAGACTGTAGAGGAGAGAAAATAATGAGGAAGAGGGAGAAAGAGACTGAAAAGGAGAGAAAATAATGAGGAAGAGGGAGAAAGAGACTGAAAAGGAGAGAAAATAATGAGGAAGAGGGAGAAAGAGACTGAAAAGGAGAGAAAATAATGAGGAAGAGGGAGAAAGAGACTGAAAAGGAGAGAAAATAATGAGGAAGAGGGAGAAGAAGACTGTAGAGGAGAGAAAATAATGAGGAAGAGGGAGAAAGAGACTGAAAAGGAGAGAAAATAATGAGGAAGAGGGAGAAAGAGACTGAAAAGGAGAGAAAATAATGAGGAAGAGGGAGGAAAGAGACTGAAAAGGAGAGAAAATAATGAGGAAGAGGGAGAAAGAGACTGAAAAGGAGAGAAAATAATGAGGAAGAGGGAGAAAGAGACTGAAAAGGAGAGAAAATAATGAGGAAGAGGGAGAAAGAGACTGAAAAGGAGAGAAAATAATGAGGAAGAGGGAGAAAGAGACTGAAAAGGAGAGAAAATAATGAGGAAGAGGGAGAAAGAGACTGAAAAGGAGAGAAAATAATGAGAGGAAGAGGGAGAAGAAGACTGAAAAGGAGAGAAAATAATGAGGAAGAGGGAGAAGAAGACTGAAAAGGAGAGAAAATAATGAGGAAGAGGGAGAAGAAGACTGAAAAGGAGAGAAAATAATGAGGAAGAGGGAGAAGAAGACTGAAAAGGAGAGAAAATAATGAGGAAGAGGGAGAAAGAGACTGAAAAGGAGAGAAAATAATGAGGAAGAGGGAGAAGAAGACTGAAAAGGAGAGAAAATAATGAGGAAGAGGGAGAAGAAGACTGAAAAGGAGAGAAAATAATGAGGAAGAGGGAGAAGAAGACTGAAAAGGAGAGAGAAGGAGAAACGAGAATCTAAAATACAATTGAGTTCACAGTATTCAATTACTTTATTTGTGTGTAAGAACAAAAAACGAGTGAATAAAAGGAAAAATAAAAATAAAATAGAAAAAAACTACCAATAATAACGACAAAAATAGATTTATATAAAAGAGAAAATGCAATCTATTGTTAGTGCATTCTATAGGTATCGATGGACATAATGTATGTTGAATGGTCCTTGCTAAATAACCTATCACTTTTTTAGTTTCTTTAGTTTTAAAAAAGACGGACCGAATTTTATACGTACACAGTCGAACTTGGACATAATGGACTTAGATATAATAGAACCTGGATATAATGGACTTAGATATAATATTTCACTTTTCTATTGATCAACTTTCCCTTCTTATTTCCCAAGTTTTTTGCGCTGTGCCGGTGTTTCATTTTTGTAACACCGGAGAAATGTAGCTTGGCCCTGGCGAAAATTTTGAAAACTCGCTCTGGCAGGGGAAGTGTTAACAAAAAACTATAAGTAATGGGGAGAGGAAGAAAAGAGACATTTGAGGCAAAGAGAGGAGAGAAGAGAGAGAGAAAAGAGAAGAGAGGAGAGGGAAGGGAGGAAAAGGGAGAGAATACCAGAAAGAGGAGAGAGGGGAGAGAACGGAGGAGGGAGGAGAAAACGAGAGGAGAGACAGAAGACAAGAAAGAGAGAGAGTAAGAGGGGAGAGAAAGAGAGACAGAAGACAAAAAAGAGAGGAGATATAAGAGTACAGTGTCGCCGTTCGTCTAGTCATCGTAAAACTTATAATTACACAAAGGGGTCATATCAGAGACATAGAGACAATAATCCTGGAGATGTGTATGTACATTGAAAGCGGCCATAACACAACAGAGACATAGAGACAGAAATCCTGGGGAGAAATAGAAAGCTATCTTAGTAGACAGCAGAAATAGTCACAATAGTCCTAAAGGATATATTATTAATTTATTACTATACACTTTATAAATAAGGACATAGGACATATTATAACCGACTTCCGTGGCTCAGTGGTTTAAGTAAGAGCATTGATGGTTGCTGACCCGGAGGTTGCGGGTTCGAATCCCGCCCGGAGCAGAAAATTCTGACCGAGTTTTCTGTTTCCGGAATGGCATGAATGTAAAGGTAAAGTGCGGAAGCGGTTCTGGGGCACAATTACTTTTTTTTTTAATATTAAGGATATAATTATACAGACAGATAATTACAAATTTATGTGCAAATTTGGAAATAATATAAAAGAAAAACAGAAATAATGGAGAAAAAAATATAACTTGCCCTAACTATAGGGCACAGTTATGGCCTTTGGCATTTCCAACCAACCTTTATAATAGATATGTATATATTTTATTTGGACATTATACACAATAGTAAATGTATATTACAAGGGTATAGATTTTTTTTTTTTTTTTTTTTTTTTTTTATAGGGTATAGATATAAAAAAATCTGGTGTGAATTCACACGACTTTCCTTATACAGTAGAAATCGTTTAAAACGACACCGTTTCTAACTTACAATCGGCTATTGCAAACAAATCTCCGGTCCGTTGGAGTCTTAAGGAAAATTAACATTGGTATCGTTTATAACAAACATCGGCTATAAGGAACAATATCGGCTTTAGCGAACAAAGTTTCAAGTCGCGTGGCTACGATTAAAATAAATTCGATTTGAACAAATTCCTCCCTAACATAATTTTTATTTATTTATTAATAGGACATATTATATACAATACAAATATTACAAATTAAAATACAATACAATAGAAGAAAAAAATAAAGAAAATATAAATAAATATTTACATAATAAATGTCCTAACTAAAGGGCGGGGTCATTGCCTTAGGCAATCTTTTCCACCCAACCCTTAAAGTTCCCTATCTAAATAAACAGTTATAATATATAAAAAAGAAGATAAATAATTATAATTATCAGCAACCTTTTTTTTTTTTTTTTTTTTTTTTTTTTTTTTTAAGTGGGGTTTAACGTCGCTTTCAACTGCCATGGTCATATCACGACGGGGGTTTTACCCTCCATTCGCAGGAAACTCACAAACCTGCTACTCACATTGACCTCACCCAGCCTGAGTGGGGCCGGGAAAAGCCAGCGTCACGAGAATTAGAATTTGAATGGTCACCCATCCAAGTCTTGACCTCGCTGGATGTCGCTTAACTTCGGTGTTCTGAAGGGAACCGGTGTATTGAACATGCCATCGACGCTGGCTACAGCAACCTTAATGAACCCCGCAGAAAACCCTGATTAAGAAGAAAAAAAAACCCTAATTAACCCTAGTATTTGAATGAGAACCACACTAACGAACAACATGGCGTGGCGGGAATACCCAATTAATTAGAAGCACCAATAAAAGTTATTTATTACCTCCATTGGAGAGGAGGGCGGGGGGGGGGGGGAAATGTCGAACTTTAATTACCTTACCACATCATTACCTTGTTTAGAGGAGAGATAGAGGGAAGACAAGAGAGAGAGTGAGAGGGAGAGATATAGTGAGTGAGTGAGGGAGAGAGATATAGTGAGTGAGTGAGGGAGAGAGATAGAGAGAGGGAAGGACAGAGGGAGGAAGAGAGAGAGTGAGAGAGGGGAGGGGATAGAGGTACAGGGGGAATGGGGAAGAAGAGAGAGTGACTTAGGGGGGAGGGGAGGGGAAGGAAGGGGGAGGAGAGAGAGGAGGTGAAAATATAGTTTCCAGTTTTTTTTGAGTGTGCGAGATATTTGGTGAGAAATAGTTACATAACTAATTAACCATAATGTGGTGTTAGGTGTGACATAATATGAAATTATTTATTATTATAGAGGGAGGGGTTGGAGTTCCACAAGAGAAGCACCAATTACCACACCGACTTCGATTTAAATCTATTGTGACCAGTTGATTCTAATAATTCTGATTTGAAGTAATCAGGATGGGGGTTTCTTTCGCTCCATTGATTGGAAACCGTACCATCTAACCACATTAAGCTCACCCATCCTGGGTGGGGCCGGATATGCCAGCGTCACGTGTTTGGATGGAACAGAATTTTCGTCCCCTCCCCTCTTCTTCTGTTTCTTATCGTCCTCTCTTCCTCTGCTTTGCCCTCTCTTCCTCTAGTTTTCCCTCTTTTATCTTCCTCTGCTTTCCCCTCTTTTCTAAATTCTCTCCATTATGATCTGTATACCTTCGTTCGCTCAATTTTCCCCTCTTCTGTTGGCTGGCCTGGGTACCCTTCACCTATCTACACAGTTTTTATGATCATAAATATGCATAAAAGAAGTTTATGGAATTAATTTTTTTTGCGAGATTTTTGTTGCTGTTGTTGTTTTTGTTGTTGCGTCATCTCTCTAGAACTTATTTGGATCATAAAAGAGGATGAAGATATTACTCATTTTTTTCCCATCTTAATTTATTTGTAATTTTTTTTTTGGCAGCTTGGATATAGGTTTATATTTGTTTCACAACTACTTAATATCAACAACAACAATTTTTTTTACTATTAATAAAATGGTTATATTTTTTTTTCTTCTCAATAAATTTGAATTTATTGTATTTAATAACTCTTTTTAAATTGTAATAACCTGAGATGACAAGTCTTAATTGATGCATGATTACAAAAAGAAGAGAAAAAATTAAAATCGGAGTAGTGAAAATCAATACTTCCGATTTCAAATATTAGAAATATCTAATATTTAGAAGAAGAAATAAGATCACCCCACGTAGTGAGGTGATATTTATTATTTGTAAATTATGCTTACTTTTTTAGTATGTCTGAATTAAAAATTGAAAATAAACAAGACTTTGTTTAAACTTCTGAAATTAAGGTACTTTTAACTATTATTATTAAATACTTTATTACATACAAAGCCATATATTATGTATGTACAAAATAAATAAAAATATAAACAATAAAACTAAAGGGCGGGGTTATTGTCTACGGCAATCTCTTCCACCCAACCCTTAACGGAACTTACAGGACATTTTTTATTCATTTTCATTATCTCAGTATTGTTACAAATTTTGTTTGCATTAAATTTACAAAGAGCTAGTCTAGAAATATAATATATTCTATATTATAGAGGAACGTCGGTTAGCCCCTCGTTCTCAGGTGAATCTTATAAAATGCTTTTCTGGCTTCAAATTCTGACGCAATGTTTCAGGTACAAAATGTCAAGAGAGCGCGAGTCTAGTGTTTTGACCTCGAGAAACTCTCAGAAAGAAATAAAATGGCAGATAAAATTAAAAAATATATATTAAAATGTCTAAAAAGGTGAAAAAGTTTGAGATACGAGGGAAGAGAAAGAGAGAGTGAGTGAGAGAGAGAGAGAGAGGGAAAGAGAGAGAAAGAGGGGGAGGGAAGGAGGGAGAGAGAGAGAGAGAGCGAGAGACAGGGAGAAAAGGTTAAGGAGAAAGAGACAAAGAGGAAGGGAGATAAAAAAGAGTAGGAGTAAAGAGCACTTAAAAATGTTGTCCTCTCCTCTTGGAAATTATGTCTCCATGAAGAAGAAAAATTTAAGTGTTTCAATTCTGCGATGAGAAATTATCAGCTCAAGTGTTTTCGAGATGAAGATTCTTGTCGGATGAAGAAACGGCTGGTGAGGGGGTAAATAGGCGGTGGTAGAAGTGTTGGATGAAGAGAGGGGTGGTGGGGAAAGTAAGGGGGGGGGGTAAATAGGCGGTAGTAGAAGTGTTGGATGAAGACAAGGGCGATAGAAGAAGTGAGAGAGGGAGAAATGGCCGGTAGGAGAAGTGAGAGAGGGAGAAATGGGTGGTAGGAGAAGTGAGAGAGGGCGAAAGGGGCGGTAGGAGAAGTGTCTGATGAAGACACGGGTGGTGGGGGAAGTAAGGGGGGGGGGGAATAGGCGGTAGTAGAAGTAGGAGAAGTGTTGGATGAAATCAGGGGCGGTAGAAGAAGTGAGGAATGGAGAAATGGGCGGTAGGGGTAGTGAGGAAGGGAGAAACAGATGGTGGGGGAAGCGTAGGAGGGAGAAACGGGCGGTAGGGGAAGTGAGGGAGGGAGCAAATGGGAGGTAGGGGAAGTGAGAGAGGGAGCAAATGGGTGGGACATTGAGGAGAAGGTGAAATTGTAGTAGTGAGTATAGACAGTAGTTCTGTCTATCTACTGTCACAGTACGAAATATGTGCTGTTCACAAGAGTGATGTACCGCACTTGATGCCTAAATCCATCCACACTCATGAGAACCGAACTTCCGACCACCAGGTTACAAGTCTGCTCTGAATTAGCGATCAAAATTAATGTGTTATTATTATTACTTTCTCAGGTAGGTGCACGACTGAGTTGGGTGGAAGAGATTGCCATAGGCAATAACCCCGCCGTTTAGTTAGGACATATGTTTTTATATATTTTTCTATTCTTATTCATTTTAGTGTACATATTGTTTCCCTTTTTTTCATTGTTTAAATAATTTTTTACATTGTACATTATGTCCATTAATAAAGTGTCAAATAATAATAATAACTGAAAATACAAGATGGCATAAAAAAAATGCTAACTTTAAAAAATCTTTTTTTAACCGTAAAAATGCCAGAGAAAAAGAAACAAAATTCCCTCGTGGAATACATCAACAAAAAAGAGTTCAATTGTTCGTCAAAATCTCACTTTTTTGTTCTAAAATGGAAAATTTATCCAAGTTTTACCCTAACCATGCTTTTAATGGACTTCTAAGCAAGACTTTTTTAGTTTAATTTGATGAGATTTAAGAGCATCATCAGTTTTTTTTTCTTGCTGAAACAAATTTGGTTGAGTGAAAGGTTTCTTCAATGTACCTTTTTTGTGAACTCACTGGCGAAAATTTCTTTTTTTTTGCGTAGAGTTGAAGGAAAAAACCAAGGCAGGATTTGATGATAATATTTTCAATATCAAGAACTCCATCGAACATTCCATCGCCATCCAGTGAGGCAATGCAGCGTGAGTCATGGGGACCTTGCCCAGCTGCTTAAGAATGGAGGACGTTTAATTTATTAAATATAGTTTATTTATTAACAATTAGAAGACCGGGTGTACCACCGGTGGTACACGTTGTCGGTATAGCCGCGATAATGCCGGTCCCACAAGAGAATTCACGAAAAACCAAGTGTTAAAAACCACGAATGCCGGTCGTCTAAGTGTTAAATGCAAATAAAACAATAATTAAATTAAAGATCCTACTCTTCTACAAACTCAGCTGAGGGAAGAGCCGAAAACATACTTGCTGCATTCCCCCGCTGCTCCGCCAGGCTGAGAGGTTGTTTCAGGTGGATTTTTGACCTGGGTTTTTAATTTATATTTGTAATATTTTAAAAAATAAATGATTCATGTCCATGATCAACTTCAGTAGTTTCATCGACCAGACGGCGCGGCGGCATGTCGCTGGTTCAAATCCGGGTTTCAGCAAAGAACTTTTCACAGCAGCAAGGTATCTTGATCGAGAAGGCGGCAGACTTGCAACCTGGAGGTCGAAGGTTCAAGTCATGGTTTCAGCGTAGATTTAGTAAAGCTAAAGAAGAAATTAAAGAAGTAAAGGAGAGAAAAAAGAGGAGAGAGCAAAAATGAGGGAGGGGGAAGAAGATAGAGAGAGAGAGAGAGAAAGCATATAAGAGAGAAATAAAGAGAGAGAGAGATAAAGAGAGAGATAGAGTAAGAGAGAGAGGGAAAGCATATAAGAGAGAGAGAGAAAGAGAGAGAGAGGGAAAGCATATATAAGAGGGAGAGAGGGAAAGCATATAAGAGAGAGAGAGAGAGAGAGAGGGAAAGCATATAAGAGAGAGAGAGAGAGAGAGAGAGAGAGAGAGAGAGAAAGCATATAAGAGAGAAATAAAGAGAGAGAGAGATAAAGAGAGAGATAGAGTAAGAGAGAGAGGGAAAGCATATATAAGGGGGAGAGGGGGAAAGCATATAAGAGAGAGAGAGAAACAGAGAGAGAGAAAGCATATAACGGAGTGAGAAAGCAAATAAGAGAAAGAGAGAGAGAGAGGTTAAGGAGTATGGTACTGAAACGTGTGAGAAAGCGAGATGGAGGTATTAATTATATTATTACACTCCCTCTCTCCATCACTCTATTCTCTCATTATCATACTCAATCCATATCTCCCTCTCTCCTTCTATCTCTATTTCCTTTTTTTCTCTAAATTTCATTTTCATATTCACTCTCTCTCTTTCTCTCTCATTCCTTCCTTTCTTAATTGTGGAATAAATTCTATTTTTTCTCTCATTCTAATTCCCACTCTCTCTTTCCCTTCTCCAGAAAACCTTATGTAATTGATTCGTCGCCTTTTTGATTACCTTAGAGACTAGGATTAGACGGAGAGAGAGAAAAGAAAGAGAGAAAAAGGAGAGATGGAGAGAGAAAAAAGAAAAGGAGAGAGAGAAAAAGAGAAGGAGAGACAAGAAGAGAAAGAAGAGAAGGAGAGAGGATAAAGAAGTAAAGGAGAGGGTAAGGAGAGAAAAAAAAGAAGAGAGAAAGAAGAAAAAAAAGAGGGAAGAGAAGGAGAGAGAATGAGAAAGAGAAAGAGGAGAAGAAGAGAAATAGGGAAAGGAGAATGGGAAGAAAGAGGAAGAGGGATTCACAAGAAAACAACACCCGAACGAGTTTCGGCGTTGATTGTTTAATGAGTGTAAATTTCTATCTCTCACTGTCTCTCTCCCTAATGCCTGATTAGAGAAAAAGAGAGAGAGAGAGAGAGAGAGGACAGAGTGGAACGGAGGAAAAGGAGAGAAAGAGAAGAATAGGAAAGAGACGGAGGGAGTGAGGGAAATATTGTTTTGGGTCTTGTAACTGGTGTTGTCATTAGGACTGAGAAGAGATTTGTTTCCACTCTCTCAATGACATAATTTTCAGCTCTCTCTCAGCTGTATATTTGGGAAACGTAAATATTTAATGTTGAGTTATCAGTTACGGCTTGGTTCTGGGGGCCCTTTTACGCAACGTTTTGTCACGAATTTTAAATCGGAAGTGTTGTACAACGTTGCAAAGTCATCAGTGGGGTTGTGAAGAAAGAGTGGACCATGAAAGTTTGCGCAACAAAAGTGGGATACTGAGATTTGTACTTTTTTAATTTCTAAAGAGAGGTCCAACGCTGAAATCCGAGCAGTCCAAAGATGAATAAAAAAAGGGGATTTTATTTTGAAAGGGCACCAGGAAGAGATAAGATCCTCGTATGAGGGAGAAACAGGGTGGGGAGAGAGAGAGAAAGCAAAGGAGATAGTCTAGTAGTGTACACTGGATAAAAGGGTCTTGGGACTCCATACAGAGAAATTGAGAAGGCACTAGGAAGGGATAAGATTCTGGATGTGGATGTGAGGAAATGGAGGAGAGAGGGAAGGGGAAGAAGGGGAAGAAGGAGAGAGAGAGAGAAAGAGAGAGAAAAAGAAGCCCAGTACATTGGATAAAATGAGAGAAGAGATGAAAGAAAAAGAAAGTTCGATTGAATAAGGACATTGTGAGAAGAAAGGCAGACAAAAGTTTCTACTTTCCGTAACTTACTTTCCTTTGAAATGCTAAGGTACTCGTGTGAATACCATAGAGAAAGTGATGCGGTGTACGTGTAGTCACTTAAGCCATGAGATAGAGGGTAGAGTTTGAAAAGATGACCTTTGAAAAGTCAAAGGGAGGTGAGAGAGAAAGAAGTCGTGTGTGTGAGAGAGAGGAAAAAAAAGAGAGAAAGAAGAAGAGAAAAGAAAAGAAAAAAAGGAAAAGAGGAAAAGAAAGAGACAGAGAAAGAAAAGAAAAAGAAAAATAGAACAAGAAAGAGTATGACAGTCAAAATGAAAGAGAGAGAGACTCCGAAAAATAAGAGATAGAGAGAGAAAAAAGAGAGAAAAAAAGAGAAAAATATAGAAAAATAGGAGAAAAAGAAAGTTCAATATTATTGGAGTCAGTTCAAAAGATGTTGATGAAGATTTGTTAGGTTTGAAAAGTAGAAAAAGTTCAATACAAGGTTAGCTAACAAGAAACTGAGTAGAAAAGGATCAAAAGGAGCTGGTAAGAGGAAAGCAATTTTGATGCCGGTGCCTTTTAGCTCGAAATTGAGAAGAAATAAAATATTTAAACTCCCAAGGCCTTCAATCAGCCATGTCTATCTTATCACCTCGAGGTCAATGCCCTTACTCGAATCCAGAGAAGTTTTTCACACATCTTCTAAATTATTGAGTATCTTCTTTTTACTGTGTGAGATTAACACTTCTTCTCTTGTCAACTTGTCACCTTCTCTCTTTCCCCATGATTTACTCTTACTTTTTTTCCCCTCTCGCTCTCTCTCTCTCTTTCTCTCTCTCTCTCTCTCTTTCTTTCTTTCTTTCTTTCTCTCTCTCTCTCACACTCTCACTCACACTCACACTCACACTCTCTCTAACTCTCTCTCTCACACTCTCTCTCTCACACACTCTCTCTCTCACACTCTCTGTCTCACACTCTCTCTCACACTCTCTCTCTCACACTCTATCTCTCTCTCTCGAAGCACCACCCTGTAGACACTGACACATGACTGAGTCATCCTGTCGTCAAACGCTTTCAAAATATATCAATACAATGGAGAAGGAATTCATACAGAGAGCGCGGGGGAAAAATATTTCAACCTGTCAATTTGTAATTCATTATATTTTCTCCCTTGATTTTTTCCCACCTTGCTTTTACATGATTTTATATCTTTTCCTCTCTGATTCCTATTTCTCTTTCTTTCTCTCTTTTTCTTTTTTTTTTTTTTTTTTTTTTTTCTTTCTTTCTTTCTTTCTTTTTTTTTCTTTCTTTTTTTCTTTCTTTCTTTCTTTCTTTCTCTTTCTTCTCCTCTTTCTCTTTTTCTTTTTCTTTCTCTTTCTCTCTTTAATCATTCACTCTTTATTTTTATTTATTCATTTTTTTTTCTACATCTCTCTCTCTCATTTTCTCACTTTATCTATCTCTCACTCACACCCTCTCTCTTTCTCTGTCACACACATTCATTATTACTCACACTTATTCATTATTTCTTTATCTCTCTCCATCTTTTCATTATTACTCACACTTATTCATTCTTTCTTTATCTCTCTCCATCTTTCCTTCATTCTCTTTTCTGAAAAATGTTTATTTGTTTGTGTGAGTGTGCACGCTCCTTTATAAATTTGTATAAGTATATGCTTCGGAGTTAAATATGTTGAATTTACAAATTTACATACACAAAAAACAGAAGAAGAAACGTTTACGTGAAATGTATTCCTGATGTGTGTTTTGTAAAAACTTTCTCGTGTTTGTCACAAAGTTTTGCACCGGAGAGATATGGGAAGAAATACAGTTTTAGTATACAGGGTGTATAATAAAACTTTCTCTTGTTTCTCACAAAGTTTTGCACCGGAGAGATATAGGAAGAATTACAGTGTTAGTATACAGGGTGTATAATAAAACTTTCTCTTGTTTCTCACAAAGTTTTGCACCGGAGAGATATGGGAAGTATTACAGTGTTAGTATACAGGGTGTATAATAAAACTTTCTCTTGTTTCTCACAAAGTTTTGCACCGGAGAGATACAGGAAGAATTACAGTGTTAGTATACAGGGTGTATAATATAACATTCTCTTATTTCTCTCAAAGCTTTGCACCGGAGAGATATAACAAGAATAACAGTGTTGGTATACAGGGTGTATAATAAAACTTTCTCTTGTTTCTCAAAAAGTTTTGCACCGGAGAGATATAGGAAGAATTACAGTGTTAGTATACAGAGTGTATAATAAAAAAACTTTCTCTTGTTTCTCACAAAGTTTTGCACCGGAGAGATATGGGAAGTATTATAGTGTTAGTATACAGGGTGTATAATAAAACTTTCTCTTGTTTCTCACAAAGTTTTGCACCGGAGAGATACAGGAAGAATTACAGTGTTAGTATACAGGGTGTATAATATAACATTCTCTTATTTCTCACAAAGTTTTGCACCGGAGAGATACAGGAAGAATTACAGTGATAGTATACATCAGGGTGTATAATAATCAATCTGAACTAATGAAGAAAACCTCAAGGTCACCATCAGAAAAACATATGGTATCTTCAGTTCTCTTATACAGGGTGTCTCATTTTAAGCGCGCTTACTAGAAAACTATTGGATATACAGGAAAATTATTCTGACTTCCTGAAAAGCTTTAAACACCAGTAGCGGAATTTGACTTCTTTTGTGATAAGGAAAGTCGAGTGGTGTCTCTTTCACTCCGCTACTATAATTTCTGTAGCTTCCTGTAGTCAGAGATACAGCCGTATATGTATCCAGCACAGGTGTCACACACACACCCTGTAGTGAGTGTGCATGAGGGGGAAGAGTAAGCACAGAAAATGCATATCGTTACAATTGGGTATGAAAGAAAATTGAAAACACTGGAACTTCTATGTATCTTTCAACATTTTTTTCTCTCTCCCCTCCCCCTCTCACTCTCTCTCTCTCTCTCCCCCCCACCTCTCCTCTCTTTCACTTTGCGTAGTCCTCACGTATTTAGCTAACTTGGATAAATAACAGAATAGATGTTCAGTGAGGGTTTCCGATATTATATTGAGGGTATTGGGAAAGTCACAGGATACTAAAGGTCACTGGGTGCAGAGTTCTGAATGAAGGACACACCAAAATACATGTTAGGTAATATAATTTCAAATATCTTGACTCAGATGACTATAGATTTTATTGACTCTTGCACTGAAATACGAACCTACTCTAACAGACTCACACCACTTAAACCCTGGATGACTGAAAATTTACTTAAGTCATTAAGAAATCGAGATAAACTTGCAAAACTGACTAAAAGACACCCAAATAACAACCGACTAATTGTATACTATAGGAAAGTAAGAAATATTGTTTCTAATTCAATAAGACTGGCTAAAAATCTACATCTTAAATCTGAAATAGACACAAATAGACATGACAAACGTAAACTTTGGACTATACTACATGACTCAATAGGAAAAAACATACAAGACTCAAATATAAAGAAAATCACTCACAATAACAACACTTATGACTGTATAACTAACACATTGACTGCAGCTAATAATATGAATGTTTATTTTCAAAACGTCGGTAAAACAGTTGCAGACAAAATTGACAACAACAGACCAACATCTTCAAATAACCATGAACCTCAGTTAACAGAACCCTTACAAGATGACTTAATTACTACAAACCAGACAGAACTCAACAATAACGACATTTACTCTACTTTTACACCAATCACAACTACTGAACTCTACAAATATATAAAAGACTTAAACAACAATACTGCTCCAGGTAATGACGGCATACAAAACAAAACGATCAAATTAATAGCACCACATATACTGACTCCACTGACACACGTATTTAACTTGAGTATTACTGAAGGACGCTTTCCTTTCTGTTATAAGACCAGTATAGTTATACCTGTACACAAGAAAGGAAAGAAAGACGAATTGACAAACTACAGACCAATTTCATTACTGACAAATTTTAGTAAGTTACTGGAAAAATGTGTCAAAAATAGACTAGAACATTATTTACTATCAACAAATAAACTGACTAACCAACAATACGGATTTAGGAAAGGTGTAGGAACTGAAGACGCACTACTCGACTTAACTACGCACTTATACGAAAAAATTGACTCTGGACAAAAGGTTCTAGCTGTATTTTTAGACATTTCTAAGGCTTATGACTCTATAAAACATTCAATTCTCCTGAAACAACTCGAAACCTTAGGACTTAGAAATACAGTACTCAAATGGTTTGACTCTTACTTATCTAATAGAACACAGATACTTAGACTAAACTCACAACTATCTGATCCAGTAAAATGCCACGCATTCTCAATCTTACAAGGTACCCTGCTTGGCCCCTGCTTATTTAACTGTTATACAAACTCTCTTCCTGGATTAAGCAGAGGTCAAGTTTATTGCTATGCAGATGATACCGTGGTATGTTACTCTTCAGATAGCTGGGAGCAGACTCACTCACTTGCGACTATGGACTTGACTTTTATACAAAACTGGTACACCTCTATGTCATTACAAATCAACTTCAACAAAACAAACTACATGACTTTTTCAATAGATGACAGAGGACAACCAACTACATCAACAATACAAGTTACTAACATTGAGAATAAAACCATAACATTACAACGACAAAATACTGTACGCTACTTAGGAGTAATACTAGACAATCATTTGAAATGGACAGGACACATTGACTTACTGAGACAGAAATTAAGACATTTAATGTATATTTTTTACAATCTAAACCAAGCTTGTGATAAATCAGTCTTAAGAGAGGTATATTTTGCTATGGCTCAGTCACTGATTCAATACTGTATCACAGCTTGGGGAGGGGCGTATCAAAATACATTAAATAAACTAAAGACAACTCAAAACATTTTACTTAGGACAATACTAAAGAAAGACCGACTATTTCATTCTGATGACTTATACAAACTTCTAAATGTACCTAATCTTAACGACATATACCTATTTAAAACTGCGACATTCACTATTAAGAAGAAGAACTTTTGGACTATGAACATTAACCAGACTCACACAACTAGACAAACAGGACAAACGGTACTACCAAGAAAAAATAGATCATTATCACAAAGACATTTTTCTTATCTAGGAAATAAAATATATAATATATTACCAGTAGAGTTCAGAGAAATAAAAGATATAAAATTATTGAGAAAGATATTAGGAAAATGGCTTGAAAATGAAGAAAATAAGACCAAATTAAAACAATCAATTATATGAAGAAAAAAAAATCATACCAAAGCGTGAGAAAAAAAAATTAGAAGAGAAACAAAAGTAAAAAACCTACATACAGAAATACCTACAATTTTTAGTTGTTGATTAAAAAAATGTTAAAATCAGAAGACTTATTATAACAGAGGAGTCCAACACATGCTTTAAGCACACATGGACTCCTCTATAACTCAATTTATAAATTTATTTATTGTATATCTTATTTATTTTACTTTCATCTATATTTATTTCTGCAATTGTATTTTGTATTACCTATAAAAATTAATAAAAAATAAAGAGTATTGAAAAAAAAAAAAAAAAAAAAAAAAAAAAAAAAAAATTCAAAGCATTTTAAATTTCAAGAAGAGAGGAAGGAAGAGAGAGAGAGGGAGGAAAGGAAAGAAAGAAAGAGAGAGAGAGATAGAAAGGAAGAAAGGAGAGAGAGAGAGGGAGGAAAGGAATGAAAGAAAGAGAAAGAGAGAGAAAGAGGGAGGAAAAGGGAGAAAGAAATAAAGAGAGAGAGACAGGGGAAGAGAGGAGGAAACTGAGAGAAAGGAAGAAAGAGAGAGAAAGAAAGAAGGAGAGGGAAGGAAGAAAAAGAGAGAGAGAGGGAGGAAGAGAGAGAAAGAAATAAAGAGAGATAAAGGAAGAGAGGAAGAAAAAGAGAGAGAGAGAGAGGAAGGAGAAGAGAGAAGGAAAGAAAGAAAGAGAAAGGAAAAGAGAGAAAGAGGGATTATTTCAGCGACAGAGTGTCACAGGAAATTCAACACAACCAGACAGACATATTGTAGCTTAAAAGCTTATTAAGCGTCTATCCCTCTGGGATTAGCTGTGATATTAATACCACAATCAGGACTTTGCTTCATATTATGATGTGATACTCCAAAATCTCCCCCCTATACCATTCTCTCTTCATAGAGGGAGGAGAACCTCCCAATAAGTTAGCTTTGGCTCAGAAGGTAATAATTATGTATCTTTAACTAGTGTATATTAGTTACTAAATTTAATATTCACAAAAATGTCTTTCTCTCTCTCTCTCTCTCTCTCTCTCTCTCTCACACACACACACACACACACACACACACACACACACACACACACACACACACACACACACACACACACACACACACACACACACACACAAATATACACACACACACAAGATGAAGTCCATACCAATGTGAAACACTCATCTTTAAAAAAAAAAAAAAAAAGAGCGCACGAATAGCTCAGTGGTTAACCACTCGCTTGCCATGCGGAAGGTCCCGGGTTCGAACCCCCGCGCCGACAAAAATTTGTATTCAAAATTTGGTTACAGTTGTTTGTAAGGGATACCTTCCGGTTCGCTCGTGTTGACCCAGCACCTAAATGGGAAGTATTGTGTCACTTCTCGCCCATCAGAGGGAAGGCATACTACGGGATGGGCAGGCTACAACACAGACCACAAGCGTCTACAGTAGCTCCTGTTTCATGGCTACGAAACAAAAAAGGGTGTGAAACACTCATCTTTTTTAAAAAAAATACCAAATTACCAAGTAAAGTAGAAAGTAAGGTAATAAGAGGATAATTGGAACGTCTCTTCTCATCTTACATAATGCACAATCTTAATAATTGGGTTACCCTCATCATGGATGCTTCCGCGACTATCTTAATTTAGGGTTGGTTATCTTAGCTGATAGTGAGATTAGTTTCGTGGAAAATTCAGTTCGAAAGCAGAATAGGGACGGGGAGAGAGATAAATGGTTGGGTGGAAAAGATTGCCATAGACAATAACCCCGCCTTTTAGTTAGGACATTATGTTTAAATATATTTTTCTTATCAATTTCATTTTTATAGAATATATTGTTTCCATTTTTTTCATTAATAAATTAATTATTATTGTACATAGGTTTGTCCATTTATATCTAATAAAGTAATGTGATGTAATGTTAATAGCCTTTATTTGTACAATTAAATTTACACATTTTCACATAAATACATAAAACACAATAAAGTTGTACAAAATCAGATTGGTATTTGAGGCCTCTCCTTATAAGGAGGCATGTGACCAATCGGTCCAAACCCGGGCTACAGATTAAAATAAAATTAAAATTACTTTAATTTAGATTTAAATTAAATAATTACTTATCTTATCTTTCCTTTTTTTTCTTTCTATCTTTTACACACGCATACAATGAAGTGTAGAATAATAATAACGCACAAACGAGTCCTCTGATGGAAATTTCTACCAAACACATTTATATATTACCTGATCAGATATAGTGACTTGGATGAACAAATCACAGATGTTTAATCCTGTTTCATAATTCAGTTCAAACTGACAAGGAAATGACACTACTAGAACCAATCATCTCAAAAGGTGGAAGTCACCGTGGCCGAGTGAGTTAGCGCGCTAGGCATTGCATGCACGGTGACCTGGGTTCGATCCGGCAGAGGGCAGGATTTTTCTGCTCTATTCGGGGTCCACTGATACCTCGTAAGGAAAATGAGTAGCTACTTTAATGTGAGCAGCAACCAGTGGCGGAATTATGGGCAAAACTAATACATATATTAGGATATCCTCTTAAAATTGTGTTATAATAACACAATTAAACACATTTATTTATTATCTCAAAAGTTCCTGTATGTAATGTAATGTAATGTAAATAGCCTTTATTTGTACAGTTAAATTTACACATTTTAACATAAATACATAAACAGAATAAAGTTGTACAAAATCAGATTGGTATCTGAGGTTCCTGTATAATTAAGCATATTAAAAAGCACATACAGAATTTTGAAAAATTCATAAGGATCCGAACGTAAAGGCAATGCTGACAAGAGTGACTGACCTTGAGCTGATAAAATAGACATGACTGATTGAAGGACATGGAAGTTTGAATATTTTATTCCTTCTCCATTGCACTATGCAGGAGACAATAGACATGTGTCTTTCATTGGAATAGACATGCTTAGTTTTAAGCTTTTTTTATTTTAAATATATTTATACTATCTCCGTAGACTTAAAAAAAATGGCGATACTCTCTCTCACTCACTCACACTCTCTCACTGACTCACTCACTATCTCTCTCTATCTCTCACTCTCTCTCTCTATCTCTCACTCTCTCTCTCACACTCTCTCTCTCACACACTCTCTCTCTGTCTCTCACTCTCTCACCCTCTCACTCACTCACTTACTCTCACACACACTCTCTCACTCTCTCTCTCACACTCACACTCTCTCTCTCTCACTCATACTCTCTCTCACACACACACTCTCTCACACACACCCTCTCACTCTCTCTCTCTCACACACACACACTCTCCCACTCACACTGTCTCTCTCTCTCACACTCTCTCACACACACACTCTCCCACTCACACACTCGCTCTCTCTCTCTTTAACTATCTCTCTCTCTCTCCTTCTTCACGTATAAGATGAAGACTTCAGGATAAAACAATTTATTTTCCTTTCTAACTCTCCGTTGTATACTCGGGCTAGGTGGCTAATTCAATTAGCCAAAATATTTCGACAGCTTTCACTAATTAATAAAATAAAAACGAACTTTGTCGAATTAGTCCGAAGATGCGACATTTCGAACTTCAGTAGCTTGATCAATAATAATCATAATAATAACACTCTTTACTGGAAGGTAACCACCAGGCGAGGTGAATTCTCAAAGCATTTTATACCGTCCAACCCTTAGAGTCTTATTATTATGTGGCACGAATTAGTGAAGTAATTTTTGGACATACAAATCAAACAAAATTCATAGTATTTTAAACAACAATTCACACACAGGACATATAAGGAGCCCAGAACATTGCTTCTGGGCGCCCAGGGGGGTACAATACCCCCATCAATCCTTCCTCCACCATGACACAACCATCATGGACACGGAATTAGGTGGTCACAAACTCAAATAAATGAGGAAAAATTGATGCACTGGGTGGGATTCGAACCAACGGATCCCTACGCTACCTGGATTACCAGACGAGCGCGTTGACCACTTGACCACTTATCGATAAGGTGGCGGAGGACGGACTTTCTGGTGGTTCGAGTCCCGAGCATGGCAAATATTTAGCAAGGCGAGCTTGAGTAATTGGGCATTACCACTGTGATTAAGCTTAGTCAACGGTCTTTATTTTCAATGTCATAACATTGTAATTTACTTTTGTTTTATTCCCTTAGTATTAGATTAATTTTAAGTATTGACTTTGTAAGATGCCCTCGGGCTTTATTTACAATAAAAATTATTCTATTCTGTGATTTTTTTTTAAAGCACCTAACTCTGCCATCAAACCGTATGGGTTTGATGGCAGAGATTGTCTCAGGCAATAATCACACCATTTGTCAATATTATTCTTGACTTTTTTCTAGGATTTTTTTTTTTTTTTTAAGTGGGGTTTAACGTCGCTTTCAACTGCCATGGTCATATCACGACGGGGGTTTTACCCTCCATTCGCAGGAAACTCACAAACCTGCTACTCACATTGACCTCACCCAGCCTGAGTGGGGCCGGGAAAAGCCAGCGTCACGAGAATTAGAATTTGAATCGTCACCCATCCAATTCTTAACCTCGATGGATGTCGCTTAACTTCGGTGTTCTGAAGGGAACCGGTGTATTCAACATGCCATCGACGCTGGCTAGGATTTTTTTTTTTTTTTTTTTTTTAATTGTGATTAACATTTTTCTTCCTGCCATATTTCTTATTCTTCTTCTTCTCATTCGTATCAAGGACACTTTCTCGAGAGAGAGAGAGAGAGAGATAGGGTGAGAGAGGGAGAGAGGGAGAGAGGGAGAGAGGGAGAGAGGAAGAGAGAGAGAGAGGGAGGGAGGAAGAGAGGGGGAGAGGGAGGTAGGAAGAGAGGGGGAGAGGGAGGGAGGAAGAGAGGGGGAGAGGGGAGAGAGGAAGAGAGGGGGAGAGGGAGGGAGGAAGAGAGAGAGAGAGGGAGGGAGGAAGAGAGAAAGAGAGGGGGAGAGATGAAAAGAGCGGGAAATACCGGATCAAATCCTGTTTCTAATTAAAAATATTTTTTTTTTCTCAATTGCCTTCAAAAAATTTCATCTTAAATCCGCCTTATCCTTGTTATTCCTCCCTCCAGAAATATTTTTTTCCAAAATATTACAAAAAAAAAAAAATACAATTGAAGAAAAAAAGTCAATTTCTTTTTCGCTTCCTGTCAAATTTTCGAAGAGAAAAAAATTCAGCTGATAAAATTTTGAACTTTCCTTAGAAAAATAAAAATTTATCTCAATTAAGATTATTTTTTCTCCGCGCAGTCTTCAAGCAACGGTGCACTGGTAGGTATGTCAAGTGGCCGCCCTCCGAGGCTCAGTGGTTAAGAGCATTGGTTGCTGACCCGGAGGTTGCGGGTTCGAATCCCGGCCGGAGCGAAAAATTCTAACCGAGTTTTCCGTTTCCGGAATGGCATGGATGTAAAGGTATAGTGCCCTGAAGTAATGCGAAAGCGGTTCCGGGGCACAATTACCTTTTTTTTTTAAAAAAAAAAAGGTATGTCAAGTGATAGGTATGATCCGTTGCGATGGTTCGAATCCCACCCAGTGCATGAATTTTTCCCATTTTATTTGAGTTTGTGACCATATAATAATAAGACTCTGAGGGTTAGATAGTAGAAAATGCTTTGAGCATTAACCTCGCCTGGTGGTTACTTTCCACTCTTCTTCTTTTACTCTGTCTTATCCCGCTCAAGCAGGGTCGACGTTGTTCAACCTCATGGTTGAGGTTGGTTGGTTTTGGCATACATTTTAAGGCTGGATGCCCTTCCCAACACCACCGATTCTATTTGATTTAATGTCCTGAATTAGGACGGGGTTCTACCATCTATTCGCTGGGAATAATAGTACCAGCTGAACACCTCACCCAGCCTGGGTAGAATGCCACTGAAAAGTGTTATTATTATTATTATAAATATTCCGAGGTAGTCCCTTGAAATTTTAAATAAATAATTTCCACCTACGAACGACCCTGAACCACAAGATTTTATTGCTAAATAAATACCCCGAGACCAAAGAAAGGGTCATTTATGTACACTCTCGTCTACCTGTGGGTGGAGAATATTCGGCTGAAATTATGAACAAGGAGAAAAACAAGGGAATCAACGAGGATCCAGTGAGGTAAAGTGGGGTAAATATTTATTTAGGACAAGAAGAACAAGCAGACAAAAGAGAAGAAAGTGGTGAGTATGGGAGAGAGTCAGCGAGTGAGTGAGTGTGAGTGTGTGTGTGTGTGTGAGAGAGAGAGAGAGAGAGAGAGAGAGAGAGAGAGAGAGGAGAGAGAGAGAGAGAGAGAGAGAGGTAGAGGGAGGGAGAGAGAGAGAATTGGAGGGAGGGAGGGAGGGAGAGAGAAAAAGTAAGCAGAGAAAGAATAAAAATAAATAAGATATAGGTATAGTAAGACAATTTGAAACTGGCATTTATTTATTTTAAAGAATTATATAATAAAAACCCCCTAATAAGCTAATTCTAACTTTTGGTGGAGATTTACTCTCATGCACTAACTACTATCGCTATATAGCATCTGTATCGCTATATAGCTTATATATAGAGAATCTATATCTCTATATAGCTCAAAAAGAGAGAAAAATACCAGGAGGAAAGTTCACTTACCTTCCAAAGTATTGACATTCCGCCTAGGCCAGACTATTTATTGACATACCTGAAACATGGAATAGAGAGAAATAAGATATTTAAAAATTCCTGTCGAATCTTTTCGTGAAAATATATATTTATTAAAAAATTATTTATAGAATATAAAAAATGCTCTCCAAGTTTGAGGAACGAGGCAATCTTAAGAAATATCTTTATATTTGTTAGTTTCAAGTGCATAATTTCAACACACAACACATACTGCACAATGCACATACACCACACACTGGACACGGAAGGAGCCCAGAACAATGGTTCTGAGTGTCCAAAGGGTTCACCCATATCAATCCTTCCAACACCATGACGTCACACATGGACTCGGAAAGTAAAGTAATATGTAGTGATATCAAGATTGTGATTTTACGAGGACATTTTTTTTTTTTTTAAGTGGGGTTTAACGTCGCTTTCAACTGCCATGGTCATATCACGACGGGGGTTTTACCCTCCATTCGCAGGAAACTCACAAACCTGCTACTCACATTGACCTCACCCAGCCTGAGTGGGGCCGGGAAAAGCCAGCGTCACGAGAATTAGAATTTGAATGGTCACCCATCCAAGTCTTAACCTCGCTGGATGTGCTTAACTTCGGTGTTCTGAAGGGAACCGGTGTATTCAACATGCCATCGACGCTGGCTTACGAGGACATTAAAAAGAAGAAGACACATTTTTCTGTATTGTCAAATTAACTCTCATCAAATTAACAAACAATTTTGTTTATTTTTATTTTAAAAAATTGAACGGGCTACCCTGTCACTACTTTTACAAAATTTACAAACCCAGGCTGGGTGAGGTTATGGGTAGCTGGTAAGATTCCCAGCGAATGGAGGGTAACACCCCGTCCAGATCAGGACGTTAGACAAAATAGAATCGTTGGCGTTAGGAAGGGCATCCAGCCATAAAAAACGTGCTCCACCCTACCAACCTCAACCATGAGGTTGAACAATGCCGACCCCAAAAGTAACATAAGCTAATATGGGATTAAGGCAAGGGAGATTTATACAGTAGAACCTTGTATCGATGTTAGCAAGATACCAAAGATAAGAGAGAGATAGCAAAGAACAGTTGTGCTCAGCAGAAATCATACGACTCGTGTCTTGAGAACACGAGAGCTAGTGAGGGGTGGCTGGTGCTAAGCTGCTATAATATAATAATAATTCCGTGTCCGTGATATAGGTATTGCTACCTAAATCACGGTGGTGAGAGGATTATATGGACGCCCAAATCCAATGTCTAGGCTCCTTTCATGTCCATTGATTCTTTTTGGTTTTAACGTCCTGACTTGAGGTAGACAGGACGGGGGTTTTACCCTCCATTCGCTGGGAATCGTACCAGCTACCCACAGTAACCTCACCCAGCCTGGGTAGGGCCGGAATTGCCAGCCTCACGTGTTTGGATGGAACAGAATTTTCTTCGAAAAGTCTGCCGCAACCGGGAGTCGAACTCGGGAACTCTGGAATACGGGCAGTAGTCACAACCATTACGCCACGGAGTCTGTTTTGAGAACGCGAGAGGTAGTGAGGGGAGGCTGGTGCTAAGGAGCTGTGAGACTGTAGTACCCACAGACGCAAAAGAAAAAGATGGGATTTTCTTAAGTCCCATTATTATTATTATGGTATGCTTTATTAGGTAGGTAAGACAAAAATATAAACAGTAAAATACAATGAAATTATAAAGAAAAAATATATAGATTGAACACAGAAACTCGAACAAAAAAGAGAATAAAGCTAATGTCCTACCTATCAGGCGGGCTTATTGCCTGTGGCAATCTCTTCCACCAAAGTCCCAGATCGTACACAATGAAAGTCATCACATATTTCTAGAATAATCTATGCATTATTATGATTGGCATGGTAAACAAGCTCTAACTCTTTAGGTACTGAAAGAGCGACTCTATAAATCACGTCATCTTAGTCGAGTTCATGTGGCAGCTCCCCCAGAACATTTTCCCACCAGCCGCGCCTGTCTCAAGAGGGGAGAGAGAGAGAGAGAGAGAGAGAGAGAGAGGAGAGAGCGAGAGAGAGAGAGAGAGAGAGCGAGAGAGCGAGAGAGAGAGAGCGAGAGAGAGAGAGCGAGAGAGCGAGAGAGAGAGAGCGAGAGAGCGAGAGAGAGAGAAAGAGAAAGAGAGACTGAGTGAGAGAGAGAGTGTGTGTGTGTGGCAGAGTGTGTGAGAGAGAGAGACCGAGAGAGAGAGAGAGAGGTGTGTGAGAGAGAGAGAGAGAGAAAGAGAGAGAAAGAGGAGAGAAAGAAGAGAGAGAAGAGAAGAGAAGAGAAGAGAAAGAGAGAGAAGAGAAAAAAGCGAGAGAGAGAAAAAGAGAGAGGGAGAGTAGACAAATTTTACGAGGACATTAAAAAGAAGAAGACACATAAAACTAGAAAGAACTGGAGAGAGAGAAAGCTGAGATATACATCAAATTAGAAAAAACGGGGAGGGGGAGGAAGAGAAGATAAATATAAGTAGAAGGGGAGACAGAAAGAGAGAGGGAGAGAAAAGGTAATTATGTAAGTAGGACGAAAAGTAGAGACATTGAGAAGAGAGAGGTAAAGGGATAAAGATGAAGAGAAAATGAATGAGTGAGGGAGAATAAGTGGAATGGGGGGGGGGGAGAGAGAGAGAGAGAGAAAGAAAGAGAGAGGGAGAGGGGGGGGAGAATAATAAATAAATGTGTTTTTTTTTTGTTAGTATAATGCAATTCTAGTGGGTAGCGCGGAATTATAGGACTTTTTATTTTCTTCTAATATCTCAACACCTCATTTCTGCCCGTCACTAGTGGCTGGTCACATCAAAGCAGCTACTCGTTTTTCCTCACGAGGTATGAGGGGAAAAGAAAGTTATGGCACGATACCCTAAGAAAGAGAGAGAAAAGAGATAGAGACGGAAATCGAAAGAAGAACGAGAGAGAGAGAGAGAAGAGAGAGAGAGAGAGAGAGAGAGAGAGGAGAGAGAGAGGAGAGAGAGAGAGAGAGAGAGAGAGAGAGAGAGAATAAAAAGACCCATAAGAAAAGAGAAAAAAGATAGGGGTAATGCAAAGGCGTAAAACTTTATCTGACTAAAAAAGGGCACACGGAAAAGTTTTCGCCATTAAAAAAAGGAGCGTCCTGGTACCTAGAATAAGTTATATAATGGGCGTGACTGAGCCACATATATATATTTATATATACCCATATCCATATCCATAATTATACAATATACATACAAATATAGGGTGACTAAAAAGAATCCATCAGTAAAAAAAATCATCTATGTTACATATATGTTATCATTTTTCAACAATATGCCAAGCATTGGTATAGAGGGTGTCACCCTCCATTTCCAGGAAACTCACAAACCCACATTTGTCTCAACCAGCTTTTTTTTTTTTTTTTTTTTTTTTTTAACGTGTGGATTAAAGAATTTTATTGAATATCTTTGAAATTCTTTCCTCTTTTTTTTTACATAATATATTAAACATATTCAGAATAATGTCTGATTTTTTTTCTTGACCCTCTAATTCTCAAATCTATTGATCTTATAATTGAGAATTATAAGATCTTATAATTGAGAATTATAATTATAAAAAGCTTGGGTGGAGCCAGAATACCAGTATCAAGAAGTCTTCAACTCGTTGGACGTTGCTTAACTTCGGTTATACTCAGAGAACCGGTGCACTCAAGTTAGTTTTACCGTGTACTGGTAGTAAGGTCGCTAACGCGCTGGTCTAGTAACCCAGGTAGCGTAGAGATCCGTTGGTTCGAATCCCACCCAGTACATGAATTTTTCCTCATTAATTTTAGTTTGTGATGACCACATAATAATAAGACTCTGAGGGTTGGGTGGTAGAAAAGGCTTTGAGCATTAACCTCGACTGGTGGTTATCTTCCACTAAAGAATGTTATTTTAATAATATTATTATTATTAATATTAGTTACGGTAGGAAACCATGGATACCGGGCGGTCCTTGTCTGAGTCCCTAACTTTGGGCATGAGATTTCCTCTTAAAAGGAAACCCCTAAGCCAAAAGAAAAGTGGAAGCTGTGGAAGAGATTGCCATATGCAATAACCCCGCCCTTTAGTTAGGACCTATATAAATATTCTACTTCTTCTTTTACTCTGTCTTATCCCGCCCAAGCAGGGTCGACGTTGTTAAACCTCATGGTTGAGGTTGGTTGGTTTTGCCACATTTTTACGGCTGGATGCCCTTCCCGCCAACGATTTTATTTGATTTAACGTCCTGCATGAGGATTTCCTGTTTATTTTAATATTGTCAATTTTGTATTTTAATTTTTAGCATTATTTGTTTATACATATAATTATGTTCTTCTCAGAAAGAGTTTCATAATAATAATAATAATAAAAACCAGGTTGAATACTCGGATTCTTGCTTAACGGCCAGACAAACAGAGTGCGTGAGAGCTTTTTCCAAAATACTTGCTCCGAAAATTCTTTGAAAACGTGGGCGAATAATAAAAAACACAGCCAATTATTGACACAATACTTCCTCGTAATCGGTTCACATTGTATTGATCGATAAGGCGGCGGACTTGTAACCTGGAGGTCGGTGGTTCAAGTCCCGCTTTCAGCGTAGATTTAGTAAAGCGAAATTGAGTAGTTGTTATATCGAAAAAGTTATTAACACAAATATCATAACTTACTCGTGGCAATTTTGAGATTTTATACTAAATTACCTATATCTCCATAACCGCTTAACGGATTATCTTCAAATGTGTTTCACATGGTAGAATACTATTTTTCCTACATTCTATATCCCACGAAAATTTGTTTATTTTTTGCAATTTTTTTAATATCTGTTGTACCGCTGGTGCGAAGTTGATGAATTTAAAATGGGCTCTTCTAAAATACGTCATCTATATGTGTACATTTCGTAAAAATTTCGTAAAAATCCGTTCAGTACATTCTGAGATTTGCGCGTTACAATGAATGTACTTAACATACCGACAGACAGCGACAAAACCAAAGTTGCTCAGGAGATTATGAAACGGCCAGAAATATGAAGAAAATTGAAATCGGAGCAAAAAATATTTTCTTTTTACAAAAACGAACACAATACTTGCGATTTCTAATATTAGAAATCTATCGGAAGTAATACATAACTTTTTTCTCGACAACAGTAATGTTGTTAATAATAATAACAAGCTTCAAGCTTCCCAGTTTGGAAAACATCTGTAGTATGATACCTGAATTCAATGACCTGTGAAAAGAATGTACACGAAGAAGCAAATAAAATTCCGGCAGTGTTTCATTTCTCTTTTTATGTTTTTTATTCTCATTATACCTTTCACTTTCTATTTTTATAATATACCCTTTCACTTTCTATTTTTATATTATACCCTTTCACTTTCTATTTTTTATATTATAACCTTTCATTTTCTATTATTGTTATACCCTTGTCCTTTCTATTTTTATATTATAGCCTTTTACTTTCTATTTTTATATTATACCTTTCTACTTTCATTTTTATATTATACCCTTTTACTTTCAATTTTAAATTAAACCTTTTTAAATTATACCTTCTCTCTCTCTCTCTCTCTCCTCTCTCTCTCTCTCTCTCTCTCTCTCTCTCTCTCTCTCTCTCTCTCTCTCTCTCTCTCTCTCCTCTCTCTCTCTCTCTCCTCTCTTATTTATTTCTTATAAATTATTAACAAAGATAAAAGAATGAACAATATTTACAAAATAAGATATAGAAAAAAATAAATAAATGTACAATGTATTGTAATCCGGGGCGAAGTTAATGTCTTAGGCATTCTCTGCCACTTAACATTCTCTCTCTCGTTTGTTTTTCAAACTTGAGCCTCAGCTTCGATATTCCGTTTTCAGATCACATCACAAATTGCCTCCCTCTCCTTCCAGTTAAATGTTGTTCCTCTTTCTCTGTTCCTTTCAAGTACATTTTTTCTTCGAACATTGTTCTTCTTATTTTACCTTCGACTAGCGAAAATCCTAATAGGCAGGAATAAGTAAGGAAAAACATGTGGAAACAAAAAAATAAACTGCCAAGAATAATTTTTTGAGAGAGAGAGAGAGAGAGTGTTAAGAATGAGAGAGAGAGAGAGTAAAAGGGAGAGACAGAAAGAGAGAGAGGAAGAAATAGAGAGAGAGAGAAAAAGACCAAGAAAGAGAGAATGAAAGAGAGACAAAAAGAGAAATAGAGAGTAAGAAAGAGAGAAAGAGAGAGAGAGAGAAGAGAGAAAGAGAGAGACAGAAAGAGAAAGAGAGAGAGGAGACAGAAATAGAAAGAAAGACAAAAACAAAAGAGAGAAAGTGAGGAAGAGAGAGACAGAAAGAGAAAGACAAAAAAAGAGAGAGAGATAGAGAGAAAAAGAAAGAGATAAAGTGTGTGTGTGAGAGAGATATAGCGAAAGAGAGCATGTGTAGCGTAATTGATGGAATATGTGGAGAAGAAAGCATGAGAGAGTATGAGAATGGGGAAAAAAACACAAATTGAGAGAGACAGTGTGTAGTTGTTCGAAAAAAAAAGGAAAAATGTGTGTGTGTAGCGGAAATGATAAGTAAAAAGGAAAAAATAGTGTGTAAGAGAGAAAAAGAGGGAGGGAGAGAGAGAAGATAGAGGTAGGAACAGTGTGTGTGACGTAATTGATGAAGAAAGGGTAAAAAAAAATAGAGTATAAGAACTAGATAGAGGGAGGGAGAAAGAGAGGAGTGAGAGGGGAGAGGCAGGGAGGGAGGGAGAGAGATGGGGAGAAAGAGAGAGAGAGAGAGAGGAAAACGTAATTGATGAGGACCGTAGAGAAATGAGTTCTGTCTCGGGGAAACTCGTCCAAGCTAACCTCATTTCTGGCAAACCCCTCTCCACCCTATGGACCGCTCAACCCTACTCTACCCTAACCGTGCTAACTTCCCTTACCCCACGGAGGCTTCTACCCATCTCTACCTTTTTTTTTTTTTTTTTTTTTTTTTTTTTTTTTTTTAACGAATGTCTTACCATGAATTTATGAATGAGCCGTCATATAAAATAATAAAAGGAACCATTTTAGATATTTAAAATTAGGGGACAAAGTCGAGTGAATGATTATTCGAATTTACTAGGGATGTTTTTGTTTTCATTTTTATATTACCTCGCGGTACAAGAGAGGTCCCATTTGTTTCCACCTCCACCCATACGACTCCTCCTCTTCTACCTCCACAACACCAACCTCTCCCTCTCCACCTCCACAACACCGAATTAGACAAGATCAGAGGGAAAACACACACACACACAGACCGGAAACACACATTCTCGTATTATCTTCTTTAGAAGAGCGGGAGGGAGGAGGAGGAGGAGGAGAGGCAGGAAGGAAGAGAGAGAATTGAATAATAAAGTTCTTGATATTATTACAATAATTATATCTCTTAACAAGCTTTTAGGAGAGAGGAGAAGGAGAAGAGAAGGAGAAGAAAGGAAGAAGGAAACAGGCATAGGCATAGGCTTAGGTGAGAAATTAGATAATAAAATATAGAAGGGAAGAGTAACACAATAAATTAACAAGAGGGAGATAGAGAGAGAGAGATAGAGTATGGAGGGATAATAGAAGGTATTCAGGATATTGTATGTGTTTCCTTTTCTTCCTGAGAGGCGTAGGAAAAGGAAATGTAGGAGGGAGAGAGAGAGTTGGAGATATAGGGAATGGTATAGATAGAGGGCCAAAAGAAGATACATATGTAATATGTATGTATATGAGAGACTATGGAGGGGGGGGGTTAAGGAAAGAACATTCACATTCATACAAGTGGGATTTTTGAACGCTGCGAGCTAACAGGATAACATATTCGAGAAAGGAGATGGTGAAAGAAGAAAGAAAATTAGAAACTGGAAGAGAGCATTGAATTCTCTTCTCACTAATATGGAAGTAGAAGTCAGTTGGCGGAACGGTTATGACTGCTGGAGGGGGGCGAACATCCTGAGCGCTTTCTTTTGTGTCCACCTCCACCTGCACAAAGAAAGAAAATGTTAACGTGTGTTGGGTGTGATGGTGTATCCCCGCCCCCTCTCTCTCCTCTCTTCTTCTGCCGAGGACGACGCCAAAATTGCCATCTTTCAATTTTACGCGCTGGAAAGCAAACACCTGCCTTGACGGCACACAATAGCTTCCCCCCTCCCTAACCCGGTGGAGGCCTTGACTTTCGCCCGGGGGCTAGCAGGCAGGTGAGAGATTGTACTTTTCACAATAACCCCCCCCCCCCACCCCCCCCCCAACATGAGGGCGAGAGAAAAGTGTGCGTGTACTGTGAACGTGTAATGCCCCCGAAATACACAATAGGTGAACGTTTAGGAGCTGGCTAGCGCAGGTGAGAGGGTGAATATATGATTTTCTATACAACTAGCCGTTTTCTAACGGGACTAAATTTCAAATTTACTAAGGCATGGCCGTACTGCTGGACAGCAATGCCGTTTTGAACTTTTTATAATTTTTCTGGACAAAGCGATAATGGTTTTGGGGGGGTCAATTCTGAGACATTTTTCGCTATCTCTTACCGTTTTGGCTAAACAACTCCGGACAAACAAACAAACATAGGTAGGTAGTCCTTTTCTGTTTTATATATAGAGATATGTCTATCCCGGTAGCTCATTGGTAAAGGCGGCACTCTGCGAATCCAAAGATTCCAGAGTTCGTGGGTTCGAAACCCAGCCGGGACATGATAAGTTATCCTCCCCTTTGGGATTTTTACCACATAATAAAATATGTCTTGGGCTTACTGCTGGAATAATGGGACTTTAAAGAGTCGTAACCGGGCAGTATAAATAAGGCGATATTATTATTATTATATGTATAATTGTACACAAGAGTCCACGGACTTACCCGCATTGAGTATTATTGAGTCCCGCTAACTGTTCGGGTTGGTAACGAATTCGGACAGACCAAATATTTTCAATTCTGGCCATGCCTCCGTGAACGAGCCGCAAACTTGGCAGCAACGCGGCTAGTATATGTATGTAGTATCTATCTGTCTTTTATTAGATTATAATGGTGCATCTCCACATCTATGGTCATACACATGTATGTAGTATGTACATTGTACAGTATACTGAGTATACATGGCATAGACCAATATAAATCATATCCACATTTTACAAAGGACCCGTTGTACTGAATTTAAAATAATAATAAACTGCCAATAATTATGGACACAATACTTCCTCGTGAGTGTTTCACATTGAATACACTTGGCAATTTTGAGATTTTATACTAAATCACTTGTATCTTCTTCAAATGTGCTTTACATGGTAGAATACCGTTTTTTCAACGTTCAAGATCATTTTCATATATCGGCAAGTCGCAGACCTTATCTTAGCTCTTTTTTGTCCAAAATTTCGGCTATTCGGAAATTTCATAATATAAATTACAAAAATGTATTTTGTCCATGTTTTAGTCATAAGTTCAATATGTTTTATACAATACTAGCCGTTTGCCCGTGCTTTGCAACGGACTAAATCTCAAATTTACTAAGGCATGGCCGTACTGCTGGACAGCAATGCCTTTTGAACTTTTTATAATTTTTCTAGACAAAGCGATAATGGTTTTGGGGGGGTCAATTCTGAGACATTTTTCGCTATCTCTTACCGTTTTGGCTAAACAACTCCGACAAACAAACAAACAAACAAACAAACAAACATAGGTAGGTAGTCCCTTTTTCTGTTTTATATATAGAGATTTTATACATTTTTCAATGTCCTATAAGTTCATAAAGGACATTGAATACATATCCTATTTTATACATATCTAAGTTCCTATTTTATTCAATCTAATACCAAGTTTTTCTATACCATTTTTATTTATTTATTTTTTATTCACTAGTCCTGAGATAATAATAATAATAATAATATCGCCTTATTTATGCTGCCTGATTAGGACTATAAAGGTCCCAATATTCCAGCAGTAAGCCCAAGACTTATTATTATGTGATAAAAATCCCAAATGGGAGGATAACTTGTCGTGTCCCACCTGATTTTATCAATATATTTTTTTATTGATATATCTTGTATACCTAGCACACATATAAAAATGTATATTAAATGTTCAAAAAAAAAAAAAATACTTACTATCAGATATCACAGCTGAATCATAAAAATATAACACCAGAGAGCAAATAAATATTTCTCTTTTTTTACAAATACGAACATAATACTGCTGGTTTTTATCTGATATCAGAAATTTCTCGGAAGTAACAACACAATTCACAACCACATAAACCAACCACGCTGTGTCGTGATCCCTCCAGAGATTCGCAATGAACACGAAATAGTGCGAGGAAGCAAAATTTATGGCACGGTTAAATGTCGCGAAATTGTGTAAGGGAGCAGGGGGCGGGGGAAAGCGGGGGGGGGGGGTGGACGGACGGACGCCATATTCAATTTTCGAAAGCACTTTAATTTTGTTTTCGCCAGATTGAAACCGATCTCATTATTTTGCAATCCTGATGTGGGGAACAGACAGGCGAAGTGTTGCGATACCATCGCCCGCCCCGCCCCCCGCGAAACTCTCTGAATATATTTGCGGAGAATCATCATGGGATTGAGAATTTATTCGCAAAAATTGTATACATGTATATTGTATACAGACACATTAGGTATATTATAATAGTAATAATATCGCCTTTTTTTATACTACCCGATAAGGACTATTAAGCCCCAATATTCCAGCAGTAAGCCCAAGACGCATTATTATGTGGTAAAAATCCCAAATGGGAGGATAACATGTCATGTCCCGGCTGGGTTTCGAACCAACGACCTCTGGAACTTCTGGATTCATAGAGTGCCGCCTTTACCACTGAGCTACCGGGACAGACATGTGTATTGTATACAGACATATTAGGTATATAGTGGGGAGTAAAGAATTTATTCAAAAAGAATACCCTGCACGTACAGGTGTGGTCGGTGGGAAAATGTTCGGAGGGAGCTGCAACTGCCACGTAAACCAGACTAAAGTGGGATTTATAGAGTCGCTCTTTCAGTGGGTTAAAGCCAGCCTCCGTGGCGTAACGGTTGTGACTACTGATGCCTGTAGTCCAGAGATCCTGAGTTCGATTCCCGGGGGGGGGGGGGGTGAGGGGGATTGAGGCTATTGCCAGCAGGTTCCCCCTTTCAATCGCTCAACAGGGGTGGATGCTGCAGGGATCTTACAACAACAAAAAGATATCCTCCTCACTTCACATTCAGAAATGTTCAACGTAAATCTTAACATGACTTGCTAACTCTTCAGAAGTTCGTTAGAGCCGGATTTTTTCAGTTACAAACACAGATGAGCATACACAGAACAAATAGTTTACTTTGCACAACAAATGCTCCCAAATCCTTGCCTTGCAAAGTGAGGCACGCTTTTCTGTGCGTGCTCTGCGCCAGAGACTTGTGAGTAGCGCCAGGGACCTGTTCCAAGAAAGTAAGTGCGGAAGTAATAGACGTTCTGTAATACCTCTGTGGCGCCAAGTGAGGAAGACAGTGGAGGAGGCCAAAGCCCACAGAAGGCTGTAGCGCCACATCATCCATCGATAGGTTGGGTGGAAGAGATTGCCATAGGCAATAACCCCGCCCTTTAGTTAGTGAAAATGTATGTACATATTTTTTTCCCCCTGTTTATATTTATACTGTCAATTTTATATTTTAATTTTTACCATCATTTGTTTGTAAATAATATGTTCTCCCAATAAAGAGTTTACGTCGTTTACGTCGAAAGTTCTCCAGTTTACGTCGAAAGTTCTCCAGTCTCGCCACATTATCTTGAAGCATGCTTCACTACTACATGCTTTACTACTACATGTTCCAATCACGCCCTAAGTAACATGTCAGGATTTATCCTGCTCAAAACTTTCCAAAACCAACACATCAGGCGGGCGGAAAAGTTTGCAACTTTCGCCCGGAATTTCAACCACATGTGCCGCGAAAAGCTTTGAAATTCAAATTGGTAAAACCCCTCGTCAATACATTATTTATCACTGTACATCCCCCGACCTCCGTGGCGCAGTGGTGAAGAGGATTGGTTGCTGACCCGGAGGTTGCGGGTTCGAAAATTCGGTCAGAATTTTGCACTCTGACCGAGTTTTTCGTTTCCAGAATGGAATGGATGAAAAGGTTAAGTGCCTCATGCGGTTTTTTTTTTTTTTTTTTTCCATTAGGTAGCAAGGCCATTCCATACAGCCACTCCTGCGGTTTTGGATACTTGACAATGTTTTACATCAACATTACACCTATTTTTTACTTCTGATAAATTTCAAACATTATGCACATCGGAAGTATTTAATATTTTTTTGCTCTGATTTCAATATTTTTTCATATATTTGGACGTTTTATTACCTCATAAGCAACTTTGGTTTTGTGTCTGTCGGTCGGTCTATTAAAATAATTCCTTCTTAAGCGCAAATCACAGAAACTAATGGACGGATTTTGACGAAATTTTCAACACCAATAGGAGGTGTTCTGCAGATGCTCCCATTTTATGTACACATTATATTCTGTATATATTTTATTAATTTTTTCCCCCCCCCCCCCCGTTTTCATTACTACCCACTTTGTTTTTTTTTTTTTTTTTCACCTTTTTTTTGTATTTGCCCTACTTATAAAATATTCAAATATAATAATAATTAGTTATTCAACATATTCAAACAGGAGAGGTGCCTCTTCTCTTGGACCACAGCCTCCCTCCCCTCCTCCCTTAATTCCCCCTCTCTTCCCCTATTACCTTCCTTCTTCTGCCTTAATTCCCCCTCTCTTACCTTATTTTTCCATTTGTACCTGCCTTCTTCTCCCTTAATTTACCCTCTTTTCCCTTATTTTTCCTTTAGTACCTTCCTTCTCCTACCTTAATGTGCCCTCTCTTCCCTTTTTACCTTCCTTCTCCTCCCTTAATTTCCCCTCTCTTCCCTTATTTTCCACTTACTACCTTCTTCCACCTCCCTTCATTTCCCCTCTCTTCCCTTATTTTCCACTTACTACCTTCCTTCTCCTTCCTTAATTTCCCCTTTCTTCCCTTATTTTTTCCTTAGTACCTTCCTCCTCCTCCCTTAATTTCCTTTCTCTTCTCTTATTTTCCCCTTATTATTAAGTTTATAGAGTTATCATATTTGTGTTAATCACTTTCGTGATATCACAACTACTCAAACTCGCTTTATTTAATCTATGCTGAAACCGGGACTTGAACCACCGACCTCCAGGTTACAAGTCCGCTGCCTTATGGATCAAACTACTGAGGTCGGTTTTTTTCCTTGTTGCCTTCCTTCCTCCTCTTTCTGCCTGAATTCCCCCTCTCTTCCTTTAATTTTCCCTTATTACCTTCCTTCTCCTCCCTCAATACTCCCTCGCAGTGCTATAAATACATTTTCGTATTACGAACACGTAATGTAGAGCGAAGGAAGTTTACACATAGGGAGGGTGGGGGCAAATTTAGGTGTAAGGCGTATTTTTGTTTATTCGTTCGGATACAAGTTTGGCACGAATTGGCAGCGGCGGCGTCCTTCGAACATGATCATGAGAAGGTGCTCACTTCGTGATAATCTTCCCTTGTGGTGGGGGAGGAAATACAGATTGGGGAGGAGGGAGGGAGGGAGGGAGGGAGAAAGGGAGTGAGATATGGAGATGCTGAATAATAGGGTTGAGAGAGAGAGAGAATAGGGAGATGAACAAGATAGTGAGCCACGAGTTATTGGATGATATTCATAATAATAATAATATCGGCTCATATATTAATAATAATGATAATAATAATATCGCCTTCTTTATACTGCCCGATAAGGTCCCATTATTCCAGCGGTGAGCCCAAGGCATATTATTAAAAATCCCAAATGGGCAGATAACTTATCATGTCCCGGCTAGGTTTCGAACCCACGACCGCTGGAACTTCTGGATTCACAGAGCGCCGCCTTTACCACTGAGCTACCGAGACAGACATATTCATAGTATTAATAATAATATCGCCTTATTGATACTACCCGATGAGAACTATATCAAGTCCTATTATTCCAGCAGTAAACCAATGGCATTTCATTATGTGGTCAAAATCCCAAATGAGAGTTATCTTGTCATATCCCGACTGGGTTTCGAACCCGCGACCTCTGGATTACGAGACCGACGCCTTGACCGGTATACTTCTAGAAATACATTTTCGCCCTCCTATATATTCGTCCTTGCAACGCTCTATATATAATAATAATAATAATAATAATAATAAAAATCCTTATTTGTTTTCATGTACATTTGCATTCCCATTACATCTCCATGAAGTACTGTTGTACTTTTCGGGAGATGTAAGTAATTTTCCATCACATCAGTTCTTTTTTATAATTATTTTATTTTCATTGTTCCTTCTTATTTTCTATTTCTATTTTTGCCAATTATATTTCATTATTTGTATTAATAAGGTATTGTTTTAATTCTTGCTTCATTTTATTTTCATTTGGAATATTTCTTAAATTTGTTGGAATATTGTTCAACATTTTTGGAATTTGATGTTTGGTTAGTCTTTCGCCATAATTGTTGTTAAATGTGGGTGTTATATATATTGTATGTCTTGTATTGTAATTATTTTCTTGTATTTTTCTATACTCTTCTATGTAATAATGTTTTGTGAGTGTAACATATGTATATAAATTTTCAAAATTGAAAATATTGTGTTTCTTACATTTTGCATTTCTTTGATCTTTTGACGTCCATGGGTACATTATTGATTTTATTATCTTCTTTTGTGTTATCTTAATAAGTTTTTTGTTTTTTTCTGTACTGAAACCATATATTTCGATACCATATCTTAGAATAGGTTCGCACAGCGTTTTGTACATTATACATTTTATTCTTAGTGGTAAAATTCTTTTTATAAAATACATTTTATAGGATAATATGTTCATTTTATTTTTGATGTACTGATATTGTGATGTCCATTTCATATTTTCATAAAAATTCAATCCTAAGTATTTAATTGATTTTTTATTTTCAAGTTTTTTGCAGTTACAATTATTCATAATATGTTGATTATTATCTATGCATTTATTTTCATGAATTGTTAAATGCTTGGTTTCATAACATCTAAAACGTCTTATCATAGGATTTTGATATAATATTGCTGTCGTTTTTTCTTTGTTCAAAAAAATATCTTTATGATATAACCATATTATTATTTTATTAAGGTCTTCTTGCACTATTTGATACAGTTCGTTTATATTTTCATGGACGTAATATAATAGTGTATCATCTGCATACTGAAGGATTTTTGATTTTATTCCTATATTATTTATACTATTTATATATAGATTAAATAGTGTTGGCGATATTATGGCACCAGTTATCAAACCACAACTAATATCCATTTGATCACTTTCATGGTTTCCTATTTTCACAGTTTGTTTTCTATCTTGGAAATAATTTATAAAAAATTCATTTGTTTGGTCTGAAATTCCCATTTCTTCTAATGTCTTGATCATTTTTTCATGACTAATGGTTTCATACGCTTTTTTGAGGTCTAATGATAGGGTTAAACATAATTTGTTATCGTTCAGTGCACTATTAATGTCATCTGTGTATATTTGTAATGCATTCGAAGTACTTTTATTTTTTCTAAATCCAAATTGGTTTTCGCTTATGATGTTGTTAATTTCAATATATTCATTCAATTGTTTGTTTATGTGTTTCTCAATTATTTTTTCTATACAAGATAAAACATTAATAGGTCGATAGTTTGAGTATTCATCTTTCTTTCCTTTAATATGGATTAGTTCTCGCAATAACCCTGTATATTTCTAGATATTCGTTCTCGCAGTCCTGTATACTAGTAGATATTCTTTCTCGCAACCTGTATATTCGCAGATATTCTTTCTTGCAACCCTGTACATTCGCAGATATTCTTTCTCGCAACCCTGTATATTTCTAGATATTCTTTCTCGCAACCCTGTATATTTCTAGATATTCTTTCTCGCAACCCTCTACAGTATGTTTCAGAAAAGGTGGCCACCCCCTCGTAACTTTTGAACGCGACGGAATTTTTCAATTCTGTAAAGTCCTAGGTATAGGAATTGCCCTATGGCCCATCCTGTGGTCATACTTATTTTTGGCCCCGGTCGGCCCTTCCGGCTTTTAGGCCATATTTTTTTATTTTTCTCGCGAATTTTAAATGGAATGCTATATTTTTTATTCCTGTTAATTAAAGTCCAAGTTAGGCTGACTATAATGAGCTTTTAAAATTTTCAAAAACCTTATCAGGGGCGGAGCTATTAGGGTGCAAGTTTCAAAATTGTTACACCCTGTATTTCAGCGTTAGTTAGATTTTTTAGTACTTTTTTTATGTTCATAGGTTCAAAATATTGTTTTACACCATATGAAATCAAAAAATATTCTTGTTTACTTGTAATCAGGGTCATAGTAAGGTATTTGTAAAAGTACTTTTTTTCTCACGTCAATTTTTCCGTAAATTAATGGTTTTCTCAAAATTGGCATTTTTAGAGGTGAAAGTCTGCAGTGACATATGTTTTTTATGCTTGAAATCGAAAGAAAACTTAACGGAGAAGCGATTAAGATCATAAAAAAAGCCATTTAACCTGCTAGTTTTTTCACGACAGTGTCCGGTAAAGTGGGTGAATTTCGTATTGGATTTTTTTTGTTGTTGAGGAAACACAATTGGCATAGAAAATAAATAATATCTAATAAGGGAATAATACTTCAATAAACATAACTAAATGCGAAATTAAATGAAAATTATTTCTTCTAAATCAGTGCCGGATATTTTTTTTTTTTTCTCTCTCTCTCTCTTTTTTTCACTTTTCAAAGTTCAACTTGTATCAAAAATAATTATCGGATAATGCTGCTTCTAAAGTCCCCTCTTGAGGGGGTCCCCTCTTGAGACAATTTTAGTTGGTAAGTTGGTAAAATCTGTAGAAAACACATTGTCAATAATACTGGAGTCAGTCCGATGGCGCTTTGAATGCAACGATTCTTGTAGGATCACCGAAGTTAAGCAACGTCCAGCGAGGAGAAGACTTCGTGATGCTGGCATTCCGGCCTAACCCAGGCTGGGTGAGATAAATGTGTTTAGGAGGTTGGTGAGTTTCTTGCGAATGGAATGTAACACCCCCATTATGATATAACCATGCAGTTGAAACGCGATATTAAACCCAAATTAAAAAAAAAAAAAATCATACTGGTGTTACATGTCTCAAAATAAAAATCTAATTATCTCGAAATTTAAGAGAAAAAAATACCAGGTCAAGTAACAAACTCTTGAGGGTGAAAATTAAACCAATTCAATTATTTTAAAGAGGAGAAGAGAGAGAGAGAGAGACAAAGAGAGAGAAAAAAAAATATCCGGCACTGATTTAGAAGAAATAATCTTCATTTAATTTCGCATTTAGTTATGTTAATTGAAGTGTTATTCCCTTATTAGGTATTATTTATTTTCTATGCCAATTGTGTTTCCTCAACAACAAAAAAAATCCAATACGAAATTCACCCACTTTACCGGACACTGTCGTGAAAAAACTAGCAGGTTAAATGGCTTTTTTTATGATCTTAATCGCTTTTCCGTTAAGTTTTCTTTCGATTTCAAGCATAAAAAACATATGTCACTGCAGACTTTCACCTCTAAAAATGCCAATTTTGAGAACACCATTAATTTACGGAAAAATTGACGTGAGAAAAAAAGTACTTTTACAAAAACCTTACTATGACCCTGATTACAAGTAAACAAGAATATTTTTTTGATTTCATATGGTGTAAAACAATATTTTGAACCTATGAACATAAAAAAAGTACTAAAAAATCTAACTAACGCTGAAATACAGGGTGTAACAATTTTGAAACTTGCACTAGCTCCGCCCCTGATAAGGTTTTTGAAAATTTTAAAAGCTCATTATACTCAGCCTAACTTGGACTTTAATTAACAGGAATAAAAAATATAGCATTCCATTTAAAATTCGCGAGAAAAATGAAAAAATATGGCCTAAAAGCCGGAAGGGCCGAACGGGGCCAAAAATAAATATGACCGCAGGATGGGCCATAGGGCACTTCCTATACCTAGGACTTTACAGAATTGAAAAATTCCGTCGCGTTCAAAAGTTACGAGGGGGTGGCCACCTTTTCTGAAACATACTGTATATTCGTATTAGATATTCTTTCTCGCAACCCTGTACATTCGTAGATATTGGTTCGCGATATGAAACAGTATCATAAACAAAGCTTGGAAAGTATACGAGGCACGTATTTTCCTTCCCTGAGGAGGTTTGACAACAATGGAGGCAACTTCTCAGACGCGCGCGACAACAGCGCTCATTCATGAAACTCTGTTGTTCCGTGTCAAGGGCGAATTTTGGGGAGGCGGAGATGGGGAGGAGAAGAAGGAGGAG
>CM044964.1:4411867-4424367 GCA_024516035.1 Bactericera cockerelli | reverse complement strand
AAGCCTTTGTGGAGGAGCTGCTGGCCAAAACGGGACACTCTGCTGAGGGTAAGGTACAGTACAGGGTACAAAAAATATCAAAGCCGAACAAAGAAAATAAAAATGAAAAAAACAATTCCCTTGTTATCCAGTTTACTTCTGAGGCAATGAGAAGCAGTGTGCTGACTAAAATCAAAGAGCACAAAATTTATAACAAAATGGATGTTATAGTACAAGGCAGGTGCTCTAAACTTGGTTTCAATGAGCTTCTAACACCATATTATAAGGAGCTATTTTACCAGGCTAAGCGTTTAGCCGTTGATAAAAAGTTTTCTTTTCTATGGATAAAAAATGGGAAAATCTTATTAAAAAAAACGGATGATTCGAAAATCGATACCCTCACATGCATGGATGATCTGGGAAAACTGTAAGACATAAAGTCTCATCAACGATTAATCACATAAATGTCTCTTTCATAATCAAATATGACTCATAATATTAACTTAAATTTACTTAACAGCATACATAATAATATTTTACCTAACTGTGATTCTTTTGAAAATCTTGAAGAATGGAAAGAAAGTATATTTAATAATGATATCTTGTCTCTTTTACATATTAATGTCCGAAGCTTACGCGTACACTGGGACCTTCTGTGCATAAAAATTCAAAATCTGATTTTAAAGCTCGACATACTTATTCTGACGGAAGTCAATGTTCGAGAGGAGGAAGCTGTCGCCTACCAGTTGAGAAACTTTACTCAGATAAGCAGATGTCGGCTACTAAGGAGTGGAGGGGGGGTAATTGTCTTTCATAAAGATTCGTGGTACGTGGAAAACCTGAAATATAATTTAGATCAAGCTGAAAACCTGTGTCTTAGAATGATCCACCCTCAGAGGAAACACGTTTTCACCCTTGTGGCTCTGTACAGACCCCCCAGACTCAACTTGGACAGTTTCCTTACCGATTTACAATTCTGGCTTCAGAATGCATGTGGGAGGGATGAAAATATTATTATGATTGGCGATGTTAATATCTGTACACTTAAGAAGACTGGTAAAAACTCTAGATATCTTAATATCCTGTATGATAATACCCTTATACCCTCTATAACAAAACCTACGAGGGAAGAAATGTTGAATGAACAGCAAACTGTATCCTGCATTGATCATGTTAATTATAGAATCAATCGTAATTACTACGTTGCCTATCCATCGGTAATAAATGATAAAATAGCCGATCACTATTGGGTATCCTTAAGAATATGTACAAAACAGCGTAATAATGTTATAATAAATAAGGACCCCGAATATATAAATATTTTAGCTAACAAATCTGTACAAGAAAAAATTCTCCTTACTGAATGGGACACATTAAAACAATACAATGACCCCACCGTACTCATGGAAAAAATCACGTCAAAATTTCTGCAAATTTATGATGCCTCAACAAAAAAGGTGGTCAAGAAAACTAAATTTCAAACGCCATGGGTCACTCAGAAGGTAAAAGTGGAAATTAATAAGAAAAGAATTTTACTGCAAAGATGGCGTAATAATAAAAATAATAGACTATTGTATGAACAGTATAAATCACAAAGAAATATTACTACAAATGTGATAAAAAAAGAAAAAAGGATATTTATTTATAAATTATTTTTAGACGCCCAGGGGGACATGCTAAAAACATGGAGGATAATTAATGACCTGATGGACAGAAAAGTACGAGAACCCGTCGAAATTAAATTAAAACGTCATTTCCAAACTGATGACCTTGGATCCTTATCTAATCGGTTTAATGTCTTTATTAACCAAGTGAAAGAGATTAAGGTAAAAAACAGAGGGCCAGAACTGGACGTGCAGTACGAGGAACACGAGTTACCGGGTAGTAAAACCAGTATGTTTCTGAGGAAAGCCGCGGAGAAGGAAATCTATACCATCCTGAAGAATATGAAGAAGACAGGCCGAGGATCTGACGGCATCAGAAACGGTGACGTGGTCCGGAACGCCGCTCTGTTTACTCCTCTGGTCACGCACATTATAAATTTAATGATCGATAAATCTTGTGTACCTCAGAGCCTGAAGACCTCCAGCATTACACCACTGTTCAAGAGAGGTAAACCTGACGAGTTGAAAAACTACCGCCCAGTGGGATCTCTACCCATATTTGAAAAGGTTCTCGAAAAGCACATGAACAATATAACAAAGAGGTACCTAGAAAATAATTATATACTACCGGTTTTTTCAGCATGGCTTTCAGAGCGGGAAAAGTACGATAACACTGTTGCAAGAATTCGCAGACCAAATAAATACCGCTCTGGACAAAAGACTTTGTGTGGTGATACTTCTGCTCGATCTGAGTTTTGTTTTCGATACCTTGGATCATGCTGTCCTTTTAAGAAAATTCAATGAAGTAGGAATGTCGCATAATATATTCAAGCACTATCTAGAAGGGAGGAGACAGGTAACGCGCATCGGAACCGCCACCAGTGGGGAGCTACCTGTAGAGCAAGGCTCTGTACAGGGGGGATTAATTCCCCTACCTGGTTTAATGTCTACACCTACGACGTGCAGTATGTCCAAAGAACAGGGAGCTTGAAGATGTTTGCAGACGACAGTTGCATAATTTCAATTCATAAAGATCCAGAAATAGCTGTGAAAAATGCACAGGCTGATTTTATTAATCTACAAAAATATTTTTATAACAACCATATATTCTTGAACGAAAGTAAAACAGAAGCATTATTATGGGTTACATGAGTAAAAGAAATATTAACTACAGTAAAATAATTTGCCACAACCGGAATTGCCTCTACCATAAAACATACACAACCTCTTGCTCATGTAATACTATTGATTACAAAAATAATGCTAAATACCTGGGCATTCAAATTGATAACGAATTTCAAATGAGACAGCATGTTGTCAATCTTTGCAAAAAAATGCGCATAATAAAATATAAGCTCAACAAAATAAACGCACAAGCCTTCCCGATTACAGCTAAAAAAACAATTTATTTCTCGCTTGTCGATTCGATCCTACGGTATGGAGTCACCCTCTACACTTACGCCCCTCAATATATCCTGAGCCCACTCAACACCCAGCAGAAGCAAATTAGAAAACTCCTGTTTCATCATACCAACGTGTCCTGTCTAACACCAGATGAGTTGTCAAATTATGTACTTATCTATTCCAACTTTTTCAATGACAAATTTAGACAACTCACTGAGCAGCCATATCAACTACGACACCAGGCGTTTAGGCGCACAAGAGTCAACACCAAGCGCTACGGGGACAGGAGACTTGAATACAGAGTGCCCAGGCTGCTGAATGAATACTGTCAGGAATTTATCGATGAGACAAACAGAAATTTGCTTAGGTCAAAACTCAAAGAGAGTATTTTGAATCAGGGTTCGAGCCCCTGAACATAGTAAAATATTATGTTCATTTTCAGACACAATTTTAAAACCAAGTCTTGAAAGTCAGGAATCCTAATATAGGGTTCGATTCTCTATATTGTTGAAGAAACTAAACCAGTTCATAATTATGATGTTTGGTATTAAATTGATTCATTTGGTACTGGCTTGATGATTGATGAATCTTTTTTTTTATGAAAAACTGTTTAATCTTTTTTTTAATGCTTAAATTTTGTGCATATGATAAAACTAGCGGGCTGTCGCCCGCTTTGCGGGCCGAGGCATGGCCGTAATGTATTGAGGCATGACCGTAGTGTATTGAGGCATGGCCGTAGTGTATTGAGGCATGACCGTTCTGTATTGAGGCATGACCGTAGTGTATTGAGGCATGAACGTAGTGTATTGAGGCATGAACGTAGTGTATTGAGGCATGAACGTAGTGTATTGAGGCATGACCGTAGTGTATTGAGGCATGGACGTAATGTATTGAGGCATGACCGTAGTGTATTGAGGCATGACCGTAGTGTATTGAGGTCCGTCTAATTGAAAATCTAGAGCGTAAAAAAAAAACCTACACACCAAATTTGAACATTTTTGGACTTACCAATACGGAGTAACAGGCAGTTGTTGTAGTGGGAATTTCGAAAAAATTCTGTCTAATTTCTCATCTAGACCGTAAAACGAACCTACACACCAAATTTGAACTTTTTAGGGCTTACCAATATGGAGTAATAGGCAGGTGTTGTAGTGGGAGTTTTAAAAAAATCCCATCCAAATGCACATCTAGACTGTAAAAAAAACCTACATACCAAATTTGGACTTCTTCGGACTTACCAGTGCAGAGAAAAGTAGTGGAAGTAAATTTTCCTTTTTCGCCAATGGCAGATGTTGTAGTGGGAGTTTCGAAAAGCCCAATTTTGCAGATTCAGACAATAAGACAAACATAAATATCAAATTCGGAGAAATAGCGGTGAAAGTAAAAAGTCTTTTTTCGCCAATGGCCGGTGTTGTAGTGGGAATTTCGAAAAATCCCGTCTAATTTAACATCTAAACTATAAGACAAAGCTACCTACCAAATTTGAACTTTCTCGGATTTATCAATGCGAGAAAATAGCGGTGAAAGTAAAAAGTCCTTTTTCGCCAATAGCCGGTGTTGTAGTGGGAATTTCGAAAAATCCCGTCTAATTCCACATCTAAACTATCAGACAAAGCTACCTACCGAATTTGAATGTTCTCGGATTTATCAATGCGGAGAAATAGCGGTGAAAGTAAAAAGTCCTTTTTCGCTAATGAGAGGTGTTGTAGTGGGAATTTCGAAAAATCCCGTCTAATCGCACATCTAAACTATAAGACTAAGCTACCTACCAAATTTGAACTTTCTCGGATTTATCAATGCGGTGAAAACAAAAAATCCTTTTTCGCCAATGGCAGGTGTTGTAGTGGGATTTTCAAAAAATCCCGTCTTATAGCATATCTAGACTATAAGACAAAGCTACCTACCAAATTTGAACTTTCTCGGATTTATCAATGCGGAGAAATAGCGGTGAAAGTAAAAAGTCCTTTTTCGCCAATGGCAGGTGTTGTAATGGGAATTTCAAGAAATCCCGTCTTATTGCACATCTAAACTATAAGACAAAGCTACCTACCGAATTAGAATGTTCTCGGATTTATCAATGCGGAGAAATAGCGGTGAAAGTAAAAAGTCCTTTTTCGCTAATGAGAGGTGTTGTAGTGGGAATTTCGAAAAATCCCGTCTAATCGCACATCTAAACTATAAGACTAAGCTACCAACCAAATTTGAACTTTCTCGGATTTATCAATGCGGTGAAAACAAAAAATCCTTTTTCGCCAATGGCAGGTGTTGTAGTGGGAATTTCGAAAAATCCCGTCTTATAGCACATCTAGACTATAAGACAAAGCTACCTACCAAATTTTAACTTTCTCGGATTTATCAATGCGGACAAATAGCGGTGAAAGTAAAAAGTTCTTTTTCGCTAATGAGAGGTGTTGTAGTGGGAATTTCGAAAAATCCCGTCTTATTGCACAACTAAACTATAAGACTAAGCTACCTACCGAATTTGAATGTTCTCGGATTTATCAATGCGGAGAAATAGCGGTGAAAGTAAAAAGTCCTTTTTCGCTAATGAGAGGTGTTGTAGTGGGAATTTCGAAAAATCCCGTCTTATTGCACATCTAAACTATAAGACTAAGCTTTCTACCAAATTTGAACTTTCTCGGATTTATCAATGCGGAGAAATAGCGGTGAAAGTAAAAAGTCCTTTTTCGCTAATGAGAGGTGTTGTAGTAGGAATTTCGAAAAATCCCGTCTTATTGCACATCTTAACTATAAGACTAAGCTACCTACCAAATTTGAACTTTCTCGGATTTATCAATGCGGAGAAATAGCGGTGAAAGTAAAAAGTCCTTTTTCGCCAATGGCCGGTGTTGTAGTGGGAATTTCGAAAAATCCCGTCTAATTCCACATCTAAACTATCAGACAAAGCTACCTACCGAATTTGAATGTTCTCGGATTTATTAATGCGGAGAAATAGCGGTGAAAGTAAAAAGTCCTTTTTCGCTAATGAGAGGTGTTGTAGTGTTGTAAATAGCGGTGAAAGTAAAAAGTCCTTTTTCGCCAATGGCCGGTGTTGTAGTGGGAATTTCGAAAAATCCCGTCTAATTCCACATCTAAACTATCAGACAAAGCTACCTACCGAATTTGAATGTTCTCGGATTTATCAATGCGGAGAAATAGCGGTGAAAGTAAAAAGTCCTTTTTCGCTAATGAGAGGTGTTGTAGTGGGAATTTCGAAAAATCCCGTCTTATTGCACATCTAAACTATAAGACTAAGCTTTCTACCAAATTTGAACTTTCTCGGATTTATCAATGCGGAGAAATAGCGGTGAAAGTAAAAAGTCCTTTTTCGCTAATGAGAGGTGTTGTAGTAGGAATTTCGAAAAATCCCGTCTTATTGCACATCTTAACTATAAGACTAAGCTACCTACCAAATTTGAACTTTCTCGGATTTATCAATGCGGAGAAATAGCGGTGAAAGTAAAAAGTCCTTTTTCGCCAATGGCCGGTGTTGTAGTGGGAATTTCGAAAAATCCCGTCTAATTCCACATCTAAACTATCAGACAAAGCTACCTACCGAATTTGAATGTTCTCGGATTTATTAATGCGGAGAAATAGCGGTGAAAGTAAAAAGTCCTTTTTCGCTAATGAGAGGTGTTGTAGTGGGAATTTCGAAAAATCCCGTCCTATTGCACATCTAAACTATAAGACTAAGCTACCTACCAAATTTGAACTTTCTCGGATTTATCAATGCGGAGAAATAGCGGTGAAAGTAAAAAGTCCTTTTTCGCCAATGGCAGGTGTTGTAGTGGGAATTTCGAAAAATCCCGTCTTATTGCACATCTAGACTGTAAGAAAAAGCTACCCACCAAATTTCAGCTTCCTAGGACTTACCAATTCGGAGAAACAGTGATGAATCAGTGAGTCAGTCAGTCAGTCAGTCAGTCAGTCAGTGAGTGAAACTCTCTTTTATAAGTATAGATTATTTCATCTTAGTTTTTAATTATTTTTTATTATAAGAGAGGAGCTTACCTCCCAAAAAGTTAAGTTTAGCTTAGGAGGTGATCTAATATGTATATTATCTTGATGTAAATAAATTTGCCACATTTTCAATTCAATTCAATTCAAATTCCCTCCTCTCTCTCTCTCTCTCTCTCTCCTCTCTCCTCCTCCTCTCTCTCCTCTCTCTCTCTCCCTCTTTTCCCTCCTCTCTCTCTCTCTCTCTCTCTCTCCTCTCTCCTCTCCTCTCTCTCTCCTCTCTCCTCTCTCTCTCTCTCTCTCTCTCTCTCTCTCTCTCTCTCTCTCTCTCTCTCTCTCTCTCTCTCTCTCCTCTCCTCTCTCTCTCTCTCTCTCTCTCTCTCTCTCTCTCTCCTCTCCTCTCTCTCTCTCTCTCTCTATTCTTGTACTTCTAATAACTAAAACAGCTTTTACAACATCTTTTTCGTCTTCTTAGGAGGCGTTATACTTGTATATTCCATTTATATAAATTCAATTCTCTCTCTCTCTCTCTCTACCTCTTTCTCTCTACCTCTTTCTCTCTTTCTCTCTCTCTCTCTCTCTCTCTCTCTCTCTCTCTCTCTCCCTCTCTCCACTCTCCCTCTCTCCACTCTCTCTCTCTCCACTCTCCCTCTCTCCACTCTCCCTCTCTCCACTCTCCCTCTCTCCACTCTCCCTCTCTCCACTCTCCCTCTCTCTCCAGTCTCTATTCTTGTACTTCTAATCCCTAAAACAAAATTTAGAACATCTTTTTCATCTTCTTAGGAGGCGTTTAATTTGAATATTCCATTTATATTATACGTAAGTTATCTTATTCAATTGAATTCTCTCTCTCTCTCTCTCTCTCTCTCTCTCTCCCTCCCTCTCTCCTCTCTCTCTCTCTCCCACTCTCTCTCTCTCCACTCTCTCTCTCTCCACTCTCTCTCTCCACTCCTCTCTCTCCACTCTCTCTCTCCACTCACTCTCTCTCCACTCTCTCTCAACTCTCTCCACTCTCTCATACACATCACCCACTTTTAATTTTGTACTTAAACCATTATTTTAGTCTCTTTGTCTTTTCTTTCTTCCCACTCACACCTACATACTCACATATATGTATACAATTATAAACACACACACTCATACATCTAGATTATGAGACTTGTATAACTCATCTTAGTTCTAAAATGACTTATTATTATTACTATTATTCTCTCGCGTTACATAGTTGTACAGGGTGGTTAGTATTATTCCTTATCAGTGAACCATTTTTTAAATTTTTAAAAGAAAGAACATGTTTTGAAAAGAAAAAAAATCAATAAAAATTGTAAAGCTATATATTGTTATAATTGTATTATACACCGACCTCAGTAGCTTGATCGATAAGGCGGCGGACTTGTAACCTGGATGTCGGTGGTTCAAGTCCCGGTTTCAGCGTAAATTTAGTAAAGCGAGTTTGAGTAGTTGTGACATCACGAAAGTGATCAACACAAATATGATAACTTAAAAAAAAATTAATTATATTATATCCAGCCATATGTACTGAGTTGTGTATAAACTTGTATTATATTTGTTAGTCAATTCCTTTGGTAGTAAAGTGGTTAAGACGCTAGTCTGGTAATCCAGGTAGCGTAAGGATCCGTTGGTTCGAATACCAACCAGTGCATGAATTTTTCCTCATTAATTTGAGTATATGACAACAAAATAAAAAGACTGAGGGTTAGGTGGTAGAAATGCTTTAAGCATTAACCTCGCCTGGTGGTTACCTTCCACTAAAGATTCATTGCATCGTGCGTGCTACGCTAGTACCTACAGTTCCTGAGTAATAGACATAGGGTTATCATAGGTAAGGTAGTAAAAATAATAACTTTTACTCAAACATAATTGAATTTTAATTTAATGTGTCATCTTTTTGACATGTTTTTGAATCTTGTTTAATTCTACATTGGGCTCGCCCGTTAATAAAAATATAAATAATTCATAGTATTTTTTAACAAAGTTTTTTGTAAATTTTATGTCTGGTCCTTTTTTGTAACCAACTAGCCGTTTGCCCGTGCTTTGCAACGGGACTACATTTTAAATTTACTAAGGCATGGCCGTACTGCTGGACAGCAATGCCTTTTTGAACCTTTTATAATTTTTCTGGACAAAGCAATAATGGTTTTGGGGGGGTCAATTCTGAGACATTTTTCGCTATCTCTTACCGTTTTGGCTAAACAACTCCGGACAAACAAACAAACATAGGTAGGTAGGTAGGTAGGTAGGTAGGTAGTCCTTTTTTCTGTTTTATATAATAGAGATAAATAACACTTCGTTTAGATTTTGAGTGTATGTTCAGCAAGATTGAGACTCTTTAGTCTCTCCTTCTTGCAGGATAAACAGAGTAATGTATTGTTGATCCCCAGAGTCCCAGCCTTTATTTAATAGGCAAAGTGCCCAAGACATGTATTTCCTTCTTTACCCTCCGGATATAGAACGAGATAAAAGCTGCCCTGTACCTCTCTTATCATGAAGAAAATGTGAGTAGCCTAACAGCCTTTTTACTTTCCTTATCCTATAATAAGGGTAGTATTGTATTATTTATCGTAGATGGGGGTTGTGACATATCAAATCCAATAATTTTGAGATTCTGATTAAGAATTTGACATTGATATTAAGATAAACGTTACATTTGATTAACCAGTGGCTTTTGGTTCTGTTCCCAGTATTTTAATATGATAAGGAAAGTCGGGTGATGTTTACACCAGATTTTTTTTTTTTTCTTATTATAATAAATACTCTCTTTAGTGAAAAGTAACCACCACCAGGCGAGGTTAATGCTCGAACCATTTTCTATCATCTAAACCTCATAGTCTTATTATTATGTGGTCACAAACTCAAATTAATGAGGAAAAATTCATGCACTGGATGGGATTCGTACCAACCGATCCCTACGCTACCTAGATAACAGACTAGCGCGTTAACCACTTGACTACCTTTGCACTTAAGGGAAGAAACAGCAGAAAATTTCAAAGCGGAGATAGTACTGTGTGATGTAACACTTGTGACTACTGTCACTTGTTGACTAAAGTTCCTGTACTCGAATCCCAGGTAGGGCAAATATTTCTAACATTTTTTTATAAGGAAGAATGAATGGGACTGTTTTGGGGACTATAATGGGAAAAATGAATGAATGAATGAATGGGAAAAATGAATGAATGGAAAAATGAATGAATGGGAAAAACGAATGAATGGGGAAAATGAATGAATGAGGAAAATGAATGGGAACATGAATGAATGGAAAAATGAATGAATGGAGAAAACGAATGAATGGGAAAAATGAATGAATGGGAAAAATGAATGACTGGGTTAAATGTATAAATCATAATTTTTCAGAATCGGACAGAATAAATAACGGGATATTATTATTATCTTTCCTGAATTATATATTTGCCTCTGCGAATTCTTGCTAGCGAATTCTGAGTATCATGGATCCTCAATAATCCTCAAAGTTCGCACACAGGGTACATATAATTATGTACTATGTTCCAATAATGGAGCTTTGGGCCAAGTCGGGTGTAACAAACTTAAGGAGTGAGGAAGGGGGGAGGGGAGGGGGGGTGATTAAGAAAATTTTCACCATAAAATCTGCGCCCAGCCAGAAGAGCAGATTGGTGGGTAAACCCGACAAAAGGGGGGTGGGGGGAGGAGGGAGGAGGGAAATTTTAGTCTCAGGAGAGGGGAGGAGGGAATTTTTAGTCTCAGGAGTTGGAGGAGGAGGGAAATTTTAGTCTCAGGAGATGGGAGCTAGGAGGAGGGAAATTTTACCTTCGTGTAAAAGCAGCGAAGTGTGGGAAATTTCCCTTCTGGGTTAACCTCGGTCTGAGTCGTTTCTCTCATAAAAGCATAATTATTAACTTCGGGTGCCCCCAAACTTATGAAAGAACATTAGCCTGGGTGAGTGTATGTATGTGTGTGTGTGTGTGTGGTGTGTGTGTGTGTGTGTGTGTGTGTGTGTGTGAGAGAGAGAGAGAGAGAGAGAGAGAGAGAGAGAGAGAGTAAGTGAGAGTGAGTGAGTGAGAGACAGAGAGAGAGAGAATATGTAAGAAAGAGATGTTAATGCAGAGCAGAGAGATAGAATGCGAGAAAGAGAGAGAGAACGGACATATTCATACATATATGTTTTTCTGTGTGTATGTGTGTGTGTGTGTGTGTGTGTGTGTGTGTGTGTGTGTGTGTGTGTGTGTGTGTGTGTGTGTGTGTGTGTGTGTGTGTGTGTGTGTGTGTGAGAGAGAGAGAGAGAGAGAGAGAAAGAACGAGAGAGAATATGTGGTTGTAGAGCACAGAAATAGAATGTGAGAAAGAGAGAGAGAACGGACACATGTACATACATATGTTTAAATAAAGGATATTAAGGAAGATGTATGTATGTATGTAGGTAAGAGTTATGCAAGCAGACGTGGCTAGACAGCTCTCCTAAAGTTTTAGGGCATATTTCACCTGGGTGGGTTGATGCGATGATGGTACGTGAGAGAGTGGGAGAGTGTGTGTGTGTGAGAGAGAGAGAGAGAGAGAGAGAGAGAGAGAGAGAGAGAGGGAGAGAGAGAGGGAGAGAGAGAGAGGAGAGAGGAGAGAGAGGAAGAGAGAGGGAGAGAGGAGAGAGAGAGGAGAAGAGAGAGAGGGAGAGAGAGAGGGAGAGAGAGGAGAGAGAGAGAGAGAGAGGGAGAGAGAGAGGGAGAGGAGAGAGGGAGAGAGAGAGAGAGAGAGAGAGGAGAGGAGAGAGAGAGAGAGAGGAGGAGAGGGAGAAGGAGGGAGAAGGAGGGGAGAGGAGGGAGGGAGGAGAGAGGAGAATGGACTGAGGGAAGGAAATTTGATTCTATTTTGATTTTTTCCTTATTGAATACTTCAATATTGTTCAAAAGAATTTTCTCTCTCTCTCTCTCTCTGCCAACGTGGAATACAAGCTTGACTTTCACCATTGAAGTATTTATTAAGAAATACAATTACAAGAAATTAATAAAAATACAATGCAGAAAAAAGAAGAAATAATTGTTTTGCTAATTTTTACCAGGTCAGGTACATGAATATCTGTATGTTGGGTGATGATCTTAACAGATTGATATCTACCTATCTATGTGTATATACGGTATACGGTTATGTATGCTTTAGCTATGTGTAAATATATGTACATATACATATAGGTAGATATTTTTCAGACACTAGGCCTTAATAGTACTCTTCTCTTGCTTAGCAGAGAGCCTTTTATATCACCCACAGACACAAGGGTTGTACATTAATCCCCCTCATTTTTTTTGCCGACTTTCCAAATTTTTTGCCGTGCAAACTTTCAGGCAAGTTTATTTTCCCCCAGAGAGCTTTCCCGTCCCGCGTCAGGACGCGAGAGATATCGGAGGACCGACTTTCTCTCCTGGTTTCCCCTACTTCGTGGGGAAAATTTTCGAGCAAGTTTAAATGAAGTCAAGAAATTTCCGACATTTTCGACCTCAAAAACTTCGCAACTTTGAAGCTTGGAGAATTTTGTGTGAGAGAGAGAAAGAGAGAGAGAGAGAAGTGAGGGAG
>CM044964.1:4390205-4411767 GCA_024516035.1 Bactericera cockerelli | reverse complement strand
TGGCCTAGAAAAGATAATTATTAGAGTATCCAGCATTTGTACAGCATCGGAATAGGGATTATGATATAAATAAGTCCGTCCCGGTAGCTCAGTGGTAAAGGCGGCACTCTGTGAATCCAGAGATTCCAGAGGTCATGGGTTCGAAACTTAGCCGGGACATGACAAGTTATCCTCCCATTTGGGATTTTTACGACATAATAATATGTCTTGGGCTTACTGCTGGAATAATGGGACTTTAATCGTCTTAATCGGGCAGTATAAATATGGCGATATTATTATTATTATTATTCTCGTGCGAGGGTGCTGGAGTTCCACAGCTCCTGAGCACCGGCCGCCCCTGATGTTCACAAGTATACAAGCACTCCTCAAGCTCCGCCCCTGTTCATAAGTATACAAGCACTCCTCAAGCTCCGCCCCTGTTCATAAGTATACAAGCACTCCCCAGGCACCGCCCCTGTTCATAAGTATACAAGCACTCCCCAAGCTCGCCCCTGTTCATACGTCTACAAGCACTCCCCAAGCTCCGCCCCTGTTCATAAGTATACAAGCACTCCCCAAGCTCCGCCCCTGATGTTCACAAGTATACAAGCACTCCTCAAGCTCCGCCCCTGATGTTCACAAGTATACAAGCACTCCCACAACTCCGCCCCTGATGTTCATAAGTATACAAGCACTCCCCAAGCTCCGCCCCTGATGTTCATAAGTATACAAGCACTCCTCAAGCTCCGCCCCTGATGTTCATAAGTATACAAGCACTCCCCCAAGCTCCGCCCCTGATGTTCACAAGTATACAAGCACTCCCAGCTCCGCCCCTGTTCATAAGTATACAAGAACTCCCCAAGCTCCGCCCCTGATGTTCATAAGTATACAAGCACTCCCCAAGCTCCGCCCCTGATGTTCATAAGTATACAAGCACTCCCCAAGCTCCGCCCCTGATGTTCATAAGTATACAAGCACTCCCCAAGCATCCATTCTGTAACGAAACGGGCGCGCTATTTTGAAGACTTTCACAATGACTTCGTGTTGGTAGAACATATTTTCTCCTCGGTCCTAAACAAGAATTTAGCAATAAAAATGAACATTTTTTGTTCCTCTTAATTGTTATTGCAAAATAACTTACAAGGGTTTCTCGTTCCTTACTTCTTTTTTCTTGCAAGTTTTTTTGCTCTCTCTTCTTCTCTCTCTCATTCTCATTCTCTTACTCACTCACTCTCACTCTCTTACTCTCTCTCACACTCTTTGTCTATATTTATATATCTCTCTCTCTTTAACGTCTCATCGACATTCACATTTTCTTAGAACTTTCCTCTCTCTCTCTCTCTCTCTCTCTCTCTCTTTTCTCTCTCTCTCTCTCTTCTCCTCTCTTCTCTCTCTCTCTCTTTCTCTGTCCTTCTCTCGCTCTTCTTCTCTCTCTCTTCCTCCTTCTCTTCTTTTCCTCTCTCTCTCTCTCTCTCTCTTCTTCTTCTCTTCTTTCTCTCTCTCTCTTTTCTCTTTTCTCTCTCTCCTCCTATTCTCTCTCTCTTTCTTCTTCTCTCTCCTTTTCTCTCTTTCTCTCTTCTCTCTCTCCTCTCCTCTCTCTCTCTTTTCTCCTCCTCTCTTCCTCTTCCTCTCTTCTCTCTCACTCTCTTTCTCTCTCTCTCTCTTTCTCTCTTTCTCTCTTTCTCTCTCTCTCTCTCTCTCTCTTTCCTTCTCCTTCTCTCTTCTCTCTTTCTCTCTTTCTCCTCTCTCTCTCTCTCTCTCTCTCTCTCTTCTCTCTCTCTCTTTCTCTCTCCTCTCTCTCTCTCTCTCTCTCTCTCTCTCTCTTGTTCAACCTATCTCTCTCTCGCCCTCCCTATCGCTCTCTCTTTTCCTACCTATCTCTTGAGAGGAGGGAGAGAGAGAAGAGAGATATAGAAGAGAGAGAGAGAGAGAAGAAGAAGAAGAAAGAGAAGACGGAGAGAGAAGAGAGCGAAAGTAGATAATAAAGAGAGGAGCAAAAGAGAAAAAAGAGAGTGAGAGAAGAAGAAAGAAAAGAGAGAGAGAGAAAAGAGATTTTTTGAATTCATTTTAAACATTTCATTTATTTATATTTACTTTTTTATATTTTCATAAATTACATCCCCTATCTTCCACTAAAGAGTGTTATTATTTATTTATTCTATGGACTCTAAAGAGTTTTGAGTACACAAAGAAAATCGTGGTTGACCGTGTTATATATAACACACACAGTGTCCTGTTATCTATACTATCATAATTTTATTCTTTAGAGGAAGGTAACCACCGGTCGGGTTGATAATCAAAGCATTTTCTACCACCTCACCCTCAGAGTGCTATTATTCTGTGGTCACAAACTCAAATTGACGAGGAAGAATTCATGCACTGGGTGGGGTTCGAACCAATGGATACTTGGATATGTATAGTAATTATTATTAGATAGAAAGACATACATTATATACATTCAAATAATCATTACAAAAATTAAAAAATGGAAAAGATAGAAACTCTTTAAAAAAAGTAGATAAATATGTATTGTACACAATACACACATGCTTTTTTCCTAGAATTTACGGTGCAAAACACGCATGTAATACATAATTTTCGAAACTAAAAAAATATAAAACATCGAAAAATTATGTAGTATAAAAAATTACAAATACTTAAAATAATGGAGGACTGGCGTTATAACTAGATTGGTAAACAAATTTGTTCTAACTGAAGGGCGCGGGGTTATTGCCCTAGCAATCTCTTCCACCCAACCTTTATGACAATGACAGTTGGAGACCGTGAATAGGTGATATCATGAAACTGATATTGGTACTAGAGATATTAGCTGAAGATATGTGTGTCTATCAGGATCAAGGCACGTGAGAGAGATAGCTAGCTATGCTCAGGTAGGAAGGAACAGATTTAATGGTCCGTGCGGAGAGGTTAATGCAGCCGAGATAAACGTACCTACGCTATACAGTGTGTAACAGGTGATAAAAAAAGTAAATAAATTATAGGACAAAAAATTTGGTCACAATAGTTCTAGTAAGGTTGCAGTGTTAAAGGGTTTCAGTGAAAACCCTGCAACCAGGTCAGATAATAATAAGAATGAAAATAACAATAAAAGAAGAATAAATAAGAAAAAATTGAGATCGGAGCAAAAATATATATATTTTTTTTTGCAATCAGGAACACATACAGTTTCCGATTTCTAATATTAGAAATTTCTTGGAAGTTATAAAGAGTACCTATTCAAAAGATTTGATTACTAATAATTTATTATGATTTTATCACAAATATTTCAAACCCACAACTAATTAAATAAATCCTAAAACCAACTATTTCGGTCTGAATAGTTTTTTCTCTCTCTTGAATATGAAGCACTGTTTCGGTCCAAAAAACCGTTTGCAAACTCCAGTCTTGAGATCCTAAGAAAAAATTGATTTCTGAAGACTTTTTTCTTTATAACATAACATCCGCTAGTTACACCCTGTATTGCTCGTCAGCAAAAGAAGTAGGCAAGAAGTGCCTTCCCCATAAATGGCACACATGCGTTAGAGCTACCTCCTGTAGCTACTTTTATCTGTCCGACAATTTCGTCCGATAGGAGGTTGTCAAAGTCTCCCCACTATAATAACAATAATACCTACCTGTATCACGGTGGTAAGAGGACGTTAAGAGAGCAGCATCATACCTCATTCAACGTTTGAGCCTGGCCATTCAGAGGGGGAATGCAGCCAGCATTGCGGGCTCATTCCCCTTCACAAGTGTTTGTGTTATAGTTCAATTAAAATTAATTAAATACGGTTTCACGAGAAAAAAAAGTGTCTAGGCTCGTTTCGTATCTATTGATTCTAACGTCCTGATTTGAGATAGTCAGGACGGGGGGGGGGGGGGGGGGGTTTTACCCTCCATTTGCTGGGAATCGTATCAGCTACCCATTTGAACCTCAGCTCAGGTTCCATCCAACTTGGTGACCACTGAATAATTTGCACGTTCATTGTTTACGAAGGCAAATCCTAGATTGCGATTATCTGTCTCACGAATGATTCACAAGGAAAATCTTCAGGTCGACGCATCCCGTCAGGCACAGAGCTAGGAAAATTCTTCGAGTTTTTGGAAATAAATTCATTTATTCATCCAAAAAATCCTCATAGAAATAAAAAGCTCAGTAGAAGTGGGGGCGCCAATTCAAGCCCAATTGTGTAGAGTAGAGTTAGGAAAAATTAGCAAAAATATGTGAGAAAAGAAAACACTGCCAACTACGGACACAATACTTCCTCGTGATTGGTTCACATTGTTTATATTTGGCAATTTTGTACTTTATCACTTGTATCTCCAAAACTTCTTAACGATTCTCTTCAAATTGGTTTTACATATGGTGCCATACCGTTTTTCCTACATTCTAGATTCCACAAAAAAATCTGTACCGGCAAGTTAAAGACCTTATTTTTGCAATGAGAGCAAAATATATTATCATTAATTACATCAACAAAAAAAAACTTGAAAAAAAATCATCACAGCTGTGTGATTCACTATCGTGATGTCACAACTACTCAAACTCGCTTGACTGAATCTACGCTGAAACCAGGACTTGAACCACCGACCTCCAGGTTACAAGTCCGCCGCCTTTTCGATCTGAGCTACCGAGTCGGCCAGGAAAGTGAATTTTTTATTATTTATTTACAACCAAATTATAAGTAATAATACATTGTACAATAGTTACTTAAGTCTAAATTATTACTGACTAAAAAGACCTTCTTATTCGAGTTTCATTCTCATGTCTCTTTCTCATTTTCTTTCATTTGGTTGACATTCCACACTAGATTCACAAAATATTGTGGACCTCGTGAATAATTGCCTATGTAGGAGCCTGAAGTCTAGAACGACCACCACACGTATCGTACGAAAAATTCGAGTTATCTTTCTCGACAGGTCATTCACCCCAAAACGATATCTTTGTCTTTCTCATTCCTTATCTGTTTTGACCAAAGTTTGACCGAGAAGTTTACTGACCTGATTCTCAAGTCAGACTTAGGCCGAGTGATATCTAACCTTCATACGAGTAAAATCTAACCTTCATACGAGTAAAATCTAACTTTCATACGAGTAAAATATAACTTTCATACGAGTAAAATCTAACTTTCATACGAGTAAAATATAACTTTCATACGAGTAAAATCTAACTTTCATACGAGTAAAATATAACTTTCATACGAGTAAAATCTAACCTACATACGAGTAAAGTCTAACCTTCATACGAGTAAAATCTAACTTCGTAAGGGTAATATTAACCTAAGAAATATTTTAAAAAAGAAAAAACACTAATTACACCTACAAATCATTAAATTGAGAAAATAAAAAATAATTAGAAAATAATAATACATCATTGAAAAAAAAGCTTTTCAAAGATGACTTTGTAATATTCAAATTCTCAGAAATTTTCTAGGTTGTGTGTAACTCTTAGAAGCTTTAGCTTAGGAAAAATACCTTTGCATATGTTATCCTACTATTAAATAAATAAATAAATATATTTAAAAAATAATCCTTTAAATAAAAAATCTAAAATTGAGATAAAAATTACAGAAAAATACTTTAGCTGTACCCAAAAATCCTGATTTCAAGACTAGTTCTAGTTTTCTTTTCAACCTCACTTCCTAACCTTAACTAAATTATAATAATTTTGTACCATCAAAAAAAAAAAAAAAAAACAAAACAAAAAACTTGATGCTTCTCTCAGACCACCTGTTGCGAACGCAAAAATCATATTTGAATAACTTTAAAAAAAGGAAAATGTATACTTTCAAAACAAATAAAGAAAAATAAAATATTTAAACGTAAATAAAATTTATAAAAACATTCTTACTCGAGAGATTTATTTTCTTTATATAAATAATCTGAATATTAAAAAAAACAACCCTTTTTTCTCAATTTCAACTTTTCAGATTAGCTTTTTCATGAAAGTTTTAATTTTAAATTAAAAAGTTGAGTCCCACAGTTCCAGTGTCGGATGCCAATGATGAATTTCTTTCCCAGGCGGACACCATTCGCGGGTAGTATTTGGACCTGAAGGGCCAAATTATTAAACAGGATTGGATCTAAGTGGACCCACCCTATCCCTTAACACGCCCTCTGGAGGGAGTTTCAACCAATCACAGCGCACTATTGCCATAGTTAGGTGATAGTGTCCACTTAGATAATTCTAATCCTTTTTCATAAATCGATCCTCAGTAAAACTTGAGTCGCAAATCTGAATTTTAACAAGTAACATCTAGAAATCACCTATTTAGGTTATTGAGACTCTTAATATTATAACAGACGTTCAGACCGCATTTCTGCTTGATCTAACTTGTGAGTCTTGAGTTATAAGCGAACACACACGCGCGAACACACACACACACACACACACACACACACACACACACACACACAACACATACACCACTTATAAGGCCGAATATAAATCTAAAATAATTCGGGACCCTCCCAAGTCAGAGATTCAACCAAAGCCCGACTTGGAATTAATTTTTTATTTAAATCCTATTCCATATTTAAAAAAAAAAACTCCTCAACCATAATAAATTAATGCTTGATAGCAACGAGCCAAATGAACTATTTTTTTTTTTAAAAGTTATATTATATTTCTTTAAAAAAAAGTTGACCCCTGGTTTGCTGAAAATTATCATTTCAGCGACACTGATGGGCTGAACTAAAAGAGAACTGAAATCATTTAAATTTATTAATTCCTTCCTAACAAACTAATAAAAAATAATGTGCAAGGAAACTGTATAAAATAATAAATAATAATAACACTCCACTTGTGTGCGCTACAAAGTGCAGTGTGCTTCTCCTTAATAATTGTAAACCAAAAAGAAAAATGCTTTTAGGGAAATAATTGAATCTTTTTAAATTTTAATTCTATTTAAAAAAAAATTCTACTTTTTAAAAAATAATAAATCAACAGTTCAACACTTGTGTGCTTTTAATTGCTAGACAAGCAATTAAAAGACGCGATTATATTTATTGTGAATTGCATTTGTAATAATAATCATAATAAAACATTTCAAAAAGTTTCCAAATTATTTTAACCACAAAAGAAACACAAATTTTCAAGCACCTAACAAAATTACTGAAAACTTACTCCACGAGGAAAGAATAGAGATTAATTAAGACTCGGGAACTTTTTCAGAACCGTCGAAAAATTGAATGAGCAAACAAAGAAAGGACGGGGAGTTTAGTGGAGGGGGGGGCTGATAAAAAGGTGGTAATATGATTTAGCAATAAGAGAGGTAACCTAATTTAAAAGTTCCACATCCCTTCACACATTTTACTCCTCCACACATCTCCCATGCTCCTCCACACACTTCCCATGCTGTAAGTTCACCCTAAACCGTACAACTTCTTTCGCCCACCCCCCCCCCCAAGCCCACCTAACCGTAGGAACTTGTTTCATCGCGGTTCTTGTTTGCACTTCATTACGAGGGTGTGTGTGTGTGTGTGTGTGTGTGTGTGTGTGTGTGTGTGTGTGTGTGTGGTGTGTGTGTGTGTGTGTGTGTGTGTGTTTAAAAAGACGAGTGTTTACAGCCTTTTTTATTTTCGTAGCCATGAAACAGGAGCTACTGTAGACGCTTGTGATCTGTGTTGTAGCCTACCCATACCTCCCATCTAGGTGCTAGGTCAACACGAGCGCACCGAAAGGTATCCCTTACTGTTTGTAAGGAAAACCTTCCGGTGTGAGTGTGTGTGTGTGTGTGTGTGTGGTGAGAGAGAGAGAGAGAGAGAGAGAGAGAGAGAGAGAGAGAGAGAGAGAGAGAGAGAGAGAGAGAGAAAGAACGAAACTACTGAAAACTACATTCCATCATTTCCAGTATTTTCACCGTTTGCTATATTTCTCCAAGAACTGCCAGCATTGCAGAATTTCTACTCTCCATCCTCCCAATTCCTTTTCTCTCCTATGCTGCTGTTGTAGCCAGCTTGGCTACATGTAGCCACCTGAGTGATTACACATCTCTTCTATACTTTCATCTAACTCCTGCCCCCTAGCCCCACCACCCCCCCCCCCCCTCCTACTACTAGACGTAGCCTTCGAAATACAAAGTATTCCCATCCGGACCTTTTAGCCTCCAGTAGATAGGTTGGTAGGTATTCAGAGAGATTTTTTCCCCGATAAGTTCTGCACAATTCAGTAGTACCGCGTACCCTCGCATTGAAAATTTCAGTGCATGGTGAAAAAAAAAAAAAAAAAAAAAAATTCAGTGTTTAATGAGAGAGCAGACTTTTTTTCTGATGGAGAATGAATGCATTGAATGCCCTTGGCATTCTATTTTTCTTGAATACGAATGTACTATGTCTAATTTGTCTATTTTGTATTTTATATGTAGGTGTAATTCAATGCAATGCACATAGAGCTTTTTTTAATTTGTAATATATTTTGTTCATATATGTAGGTATTTGTATGCAATTCAGAGCAAATAATAAAAAAAAATAGATTTTTTTAAATAATTTATATAAGCATAAGAACCGTTATTTATAATGATGTTTAAACGTAACTTTTGAAAAATTGCAGGAACTGAACCATGTGTTTTCACATTAAACTTGTTCAAATGGTAAATATAAATTAAAATCTCTTAGATAAAAGAATGTGACAAAACTTGACCGTACTCAACAAACGAAGCCTAAATTGAGTCGAGACCACTTTTGGCTTTTCGGAAAAAAAAAAAAAAAAAAAAAAAAAACTCGTGTCAAAAATTAACCCCTCAAGACACACACAATGAACCTAACCTAAAAAATAAAACGACACACACTCGGCGTCCGTCGTGTTAACCCTCGGCAGCACGGTGTCCTTGGAAGTCGACCCTTTCGTCGCCAGCTTCGTTCCGTTGAACAGCACCGGCGGCCGCGACGAGCTCCCGTGGGCGTGGCCCTACAATGACACCTTCCTCAACGGCACGGTCGACGGCCGCGGGGCCACGTCACCATCGTCTGTTTCCATGGAAACGGAGGAGACGGACTTCGGCCTCGTTCTGTCCTGGAGCGAGGTGAACGTGTGGGCCTTTGCGGCCGCGATCCTCGTGTTCTGCACCGCGGCCGGGAACATTCTCGTGTGTCTGGCCATCAGCTGGGAGAAGCGACTGCAGAACGTGACCAATTACTTCCTCATGTCGCTCGCCATCACGGATCTGATGGTCGCCATCCTGGTCATGCCGCTCGGCATTCTGACGCTCGTTCGCGGTAAGTCACGACTCGCTGTGAAGGCGATGTTTTTATTTCTCCAATTTTTTTTATTTTATTTTTTTTTTACACTTTATTAGTAATAATAATAATAATAATATCGCCTTATTTATACTGCCCGATTGAGACTACTAAAGTCCCATTATCCCAGCAGTAAGCCCAAGACATATTATTATGTGGTAAAAATCCCAAATGGGAGGATAACTTGTCATGTCCCGGCTGGGTTTCGAACCCACGACCTCTGGAATCTCTGGATTCACAGAGTGCCGCCTTTACCACTGAGCTACCGAGACACTGTAGTAGAACATATATACAGACAAATAACGGGAAAAAGTAAATATAAAATGAAATAATAATAAATTAAACCATCATCATCATAGGGTGGTGTCATCGTGGACGATGGTAGCCAGACAGTGGAGGAATGACTGAACACTTCTACCACTGTCTTTACAAGGAGGCTAATCATTGACAAGGGCCCCCAGAACCAAGCCAATACTGGGCTACTCCCTGTTTATAATGTCTCAGCCAGACTACTGGTCTAGTCCCTGTTTATAGTCCCCCAGCCAGACTGCTGGTCTACTCCCTGTTTATAGTCACCCAGCCAGTCTGAATAAATTAAACAAAAAAAAATATATATATATATATATTACATATGTCCTAACTAAAGGGCGGGGTTATTGCCTATGGCAATCTCTTCCAACCCAATCCCATCAATAAAATGAAAAAAACTTTCTGTTTCAGTTCAAGATTTTCTTGAAACTCCAATTGTTTCTTCGTCAAATGAAGGACCTGACTTGTCGTGATGCCCAGAGTTCAACTTATTCGATAGAAATTAAAATGATTAATTCTATTCACTACCCCTAATCTATGACATCTCCTATTTTAATATGGGTGTGTATGTGTTGTGTGTATATGGTGTGGGTGTGGTGTATGTATGTGTGATGTATAGGTGGTGTGTGTGTGATGGCTTGGCGAAGCGGATGCAGCCTACTAATTTACAATAAGTAGATTATTTTATTTATAATAATAATAATATGCCCCAATGTCACCCAATTTGGGCAAGGGCGTTTATTTGTAGTAAACTACAAAATGTAAGGGTTATTTATATTGTATTATACAAAATACACAACAAAAACAAAAAATTCAGTTTACTTATGAATACATTATGAACCTACAGAACATGAGCCTACAGAATTATTCAAATTAAATTAATTTCAATGTTTTCCTTTTTTTTAACTTTAAATTAGTATAGATCTTGGTTTTGTATTAATTTCTTATATGATTTTTCTAGAAATCTATTTTCTCAAATAACATTTGAAGATAGTAGTTCTTTTTTGTTTTTTTTTTGTTTTTGTTTTTTTTTTTTGTTTTTTGTTTTTTTTTTTTTTTTTTCTTTTTTCTTTTTTGAACTTTACAAGAGAGAGGAAGCTATTAAATTATTTGCACATTTCTTGGACAATTCTTTTCCACAGCTGCCGATCTCTTGCTAGGGACTGCCATTCTGGACCAACATTCTTTTTCATCTCATCATACCATCTGATCCTTTGTCTGCCTCTTGACCTCTTGTTTGATATTGGGATCCATTCCGTTAACTTTTTGGCCCATCTCTCATTGTTCATTCTTGTCACGTGTCCAGCCCAGCTCCATTTCATCTTTGTTGCTTCTTTGCTTAATTCTCTCATTTGCATTATCTCATTTATTTTCTTATTACTGATTTTGTCATACTTTTTTATCCCTAATATACTTCTAAACATTTGGTATTGTGTCACATCTAGTCTCTTCATTTGTTTTTTCGTTAGTGCCCAGGTTTGACATCCATAGAGAATCGCAGGATATATACACATTTGTAATGCCTTGGTTTTTGTTTTTTCGTTCAATTTCATGCTCTTAAATATTTTTTTCATTGACCAATATTTCTTCCAACCAATCTTGATTCTTCTTTCAACTTCCTTTTCCATGACATTTTCACATGAGATTGTTTGTCCTAAATATATACAGTCCTTTGTTTTCTTGATTATTTCTCCATCTATTTGTATTTCTGTTTCTTCTGATCTTGTTAGAAATGTTGTTTTATTCATATTTATTAACAGTCCATGTTTATTACTTTCATGTTTTAGTTCTTTGATCATTTCCTTTAATTCATTGTTATTTTTCCCTATTAATATGACATCATCGGCAAATCTCAAGTGTGAAATGTTTTCGCCATTGATAATAATCCCATATTTATCCCAATCTAGTTTTCTAAATATATTTTCGAGAACAGTGTTGAACAATTCAGCAGACAAAGGGCAGCCTTGTTTAGTGCCTCTGTTTAGGTTAAATTTTCTTCCTTCTCTATCCAATGATATGAAGGCTTGACTTTTGTATAGTTTCTGAAGTATGTTGATGTATATATTTTCCATTTGTATTGACTTTAAGGATTCCCAAATGCTTGTTTGATAAATACTATCAAAAGCTTTAGCATAGTCAATCACAGCATACGAAAATTCTATGTTATATTCTCTACTTTTTTCCAGGAGTTGATTCATAGTTTGGAGATTATCCATGGTTGAAAAACCATTTCTGAATCCTGCCTGCTCTTGTGGTTGATTTTCATCTATTTTTTTCCTCATTCTTTTCTGTAGAATTTTTGCAAATACTTTGTATATTGTTGATGATAAACTTATGGGACGGTAGTTATTGATATCTTCTCTCAGACCTTTCTTGTATAACAATATGACTTTACTGATTGTCCATTGTTTTGGAACTTCAGCTTCAAAAAGGATTCTGTTGAACAATTCTTTTAGTTTTTTACAAATTATTTCCTTTCCGTATATCAGTAAGTCATTTGTGATACCGTCATTTCCTGGGGATTTTTCTTTCTTTAGTTCTTCAATAACTTTTTTGACTTCGTCTTCCAGTATGCTATATTTTTCTTCAAATTCTCTCATTTCTATTTGTTGGTAACTTGATTCTTCTGTCTCTACATTTGCTGAATACAGTTTTTCAAAGAATTTAGTTGCTTCTTCTACTATTTCATCTCGGTTTGTTGTTGTTGTTCCATCTTCTTTTCTTAATTTATTGATCCACATATTTTTAGTATTTGAGAGTTCTTGTTTGATTTTTTTCGTAGATCCTGTGGTATTCATGATTTTGTTTATAATGTCATCTTCGTATTTGTTAATGTCTTCTCTAATTTTCTTCTTTGTTAATTTTCTAATTTCACAGTGTTCAATTTTTTGTGTTGGTGTTTTATTTACTATTTTGTTGAGTTTTTCTCTCTTGATAATTAATTTTTTTGTTTCTTCTGTGATTTTTGGACTAATTTTCTGTTTGGTGCTTTTTGTTTCTTCATTTTCTCTGTTCAAGGCTGATTTAATACTGTCTTCTAATTTATCGTAAACATCTTGTATTGATCCTTGAGTTATAATTATTTCACTCAAAATCTCTCTCAAGTGTTTTTGGTACAGTTCAACAGAGCTTTTTATTCTTAGCATTGGATTTTTAATTTTTTGGTAACTTTTTTTCACATTAGGTGCAAAGGTAACAACTATCAATCTATGGTCTGAGTCAAATTTGAATTCTGTTTCAATTTTAAATTCTTTTATATTATTTTGGTTCTTTGTCAGAACATAATCTATTTCATATTTTTCTTCGTTAGGAGCTTTCCAGGTCCACCTATCTTCATGCGCGTAGTAGGTATTTATAATTTTCAAGTTTTGGGTTGCTACAAAGTCTGACATCATTTTTCCCGTTTCATTTCTTTTCCCCTTACCACAATTACCCATTATGTGTTCTTCTCCCCTTTTTCTACTGCCGATACGGGCATTAAAATCGCCCATTATTATTAATGGATCACTTTCTCTGTTTGTTTCTTTCCTTATAAGTTCTCCAATTTCTTCGTAAAAATATTCTATTTCTTCTTTCTTATGTGTGCTTGTTGGTGCATGAATTTGAAAAATTGTGCAGTTCTGTTTATTGAACTTCATTTTTAGGATGGCTATTCTTTTGGATATTGGTTTAAAGTCTACAATATTGTTTCTGAATTTATTTCTTATTAAAAATCCCGTTCCAAACATGCTTTTTTCCGCACTTGAATGTAGTAGCACATACCCTTTCTTCCTCTCAATCAGCACTTCTGTATTCCTTCTAATTTCTGCAAGTCCAATAATATCCCAAGGTATTTCTTCAAGTGCATTCTCCAATTCCTGCAGTTTATCTTCTGTTCTCAATGTCCTGGTATTTAAAGTTCCTATTTGTAGTTCCATATTTTTTCTTGTTTGTTTCTTTTTGAAATCTGAATTTTTGGTGTTTAATTGCTATATTATATGATCTATGTTTTGTGTTTGTGGTGGTTCATTATTTTCTGCATTATTAGTTTTTTCTGATTTATCATGCACGATAGTCATGTATGCAATGTTTTTGGCATCATTGTTCTTTTCTGTTATTTTTTTATCTTGTATTTTTGTGAACATGGAGTCTAGAGTCGCCTGTCCATCGCTATGTGATCTGTGATGCGTTTGTATAAATTTCATCTTCTTGAAAGTTTCTACCGTTGGCATTTTTTGTGTTTCTACTCTAGTCCCAGGGGAATGTTGTCTTTTCAATGGTGTGTTCTGTGGGGTCTGATAGACTGTATTGTTTATTATTTTTGAACTGTCTAATGTTTCAGTTCTTTTAGGATCTTCATTATCTTTTTCCAAGACATGTTCACTGATTCCTGAATTGGTTTGTTCTGTTTCTAAATTTCTTTTATTGACAACCAAAGTTTTTCCTTTAATATAGGCTTCATGTCCTTTTAATTTTAGTTCTTTCATTTCTGCTATCATATTCTGCTTTTCATTCATCTCTTCTTCACTCATATCATTTTCAATAAAAATTTTACTGCCTTTAAGTTTCTTTTTGTTCATCATTATCTCCGTCTTTCTCCAGGCACTAATCATCTTTATAATTATTGGTCTAATTTTCTTCTCATCGGTCTTCTTTCCAAGTCTGAAAAACTCATTAATCTCTTCTCGCTTGACGCTCAGTTCTAGTTTTTCACTTAGTAACCAATCGACTTTTCTTTGAAGGTCATTGAAGTTCTCATTGTTCTCTTCTACTATACCATATATAATGACATTCTTTTTTCTAACTTCCTTTTCCAATCTATTGATTTTGTTATCATGTTTTTCTATATTTTCTTTTATTTTTACTTTTTCTGCTTCGTCTTTTTTGAATGTTTCTTCTATCAACTTTCTTGTCTCTTTTTGCTCTACATTGAAGTCATTTCGAAGTTTCTGTAATTCTTTCAAAACTTCTTCCATGTTCAAATTAATTTGTTCCTCTCTCTTATAAAAGTATTTTTCTTGGTGTGCTCTCTGAACACCACTAAAGGTATTCTTCTGATTGTTGTGTGGACGTCCTACGATTGGAGTTTTCTCACTTAATTATTTAATTGAGTTGAAAAATATAAAAATTGTACTTTTTATATTGGATATCTAAAATTATAAAACTACTATCTACTATTGTTATTAAAATTATAAGAATCAATTGTTGATAAGTTGAAAAACTTGAAATAATTTAAGATAGAGATAATAAGTTGATAAGTAGATATTGATATTTTCCAGTTGAATATTGTTTCCTATGCTACAGCTATTAATTTCTGGTATTATTTTTTTTCTATTTAGTAGTTGACTTACCCTTTGGTTTTGTCATCATAGTACACAAGTAAATTATTTAGAACTAATATTTCCTGAAACCTTAAATTCAGTTTTAAAAAAAATGAGGTAAACTTGGTACTTGTTCTTATTGAATTAATAATAGACAGTCTTAACTAATAATCCTAATTTACATGTACATACTTATTGTTTAGATATATTAAATTAATGCAGGCTCAGTTTTATTGCCTAGAATCAAAGAAGTAAATTGATTGTAGGATTAGAAATCAAAATTCCAAATGTAATTTCTGACTACAGTATGATTTAAAATTTCCCTCTGTTGATAAGTGTGATAATGGCTCCTGTGTTACTTCCTCCAAGATGACTCTAAACAGAAAGGTCCCGTTCACATGGTCCCAAGAACTCAGTAATGAACGTTCCAAAATCAGAACAGATTGCCACAGATTTCCATGAACAGCTGCTCCTCTTCAGAAAGTTGCTGACTTCTCTCGAGTTTCTTTGTTATCAATATTCAAATTTTGAAATTTAACAGAAATTGATAACTGTCATTGATAACAAAACAAGAAATTAAATGCAGTTTCTGTTGTTTATTTGTTAATTATCTCTCTTTCTTTCTGGTTTTCTTGTTAATTATCTCACTTTCTTCTGGTCTTCTTTATTTCCTAATCGTGTTTTTGTTTGAACTTGTTATGTTTACACTCAAGATGGGCTATTTTATTTGCAAAGAAAAAGTTTTAATTGGTATTAATTTTCTTCATTTTGCTAAATAGGCCGTTTTTTCTATAGAAATAGTCAGTTTTTTAGTAAAAAATCACTTGTAATGAAGAGTTAGATGCCTCTTTTGTGTTAAAGTTCACTTTATCTTCAAAAACCATCCCATGTGTGGGAAGACAAAGACATGTTCTAGTCCTGGTGAGTTATTTAAGTTTTCTGTTTAAAAAACAATTAAAATTACGAAATTCGAACATTAATTCACATTAAACACTTAGTTTTGTCCAAAAAACACAAGTACAACATAGATAAAACACTTTTAACTTATAAAACATTCAAAAAATTGTAGACATAAAAGGAGCTCATTTATATTTTTTATAAATTATTATCAATAAATATCATGTACAATGTACATTGTACATCCCTAAATATACCTAGTAAAGTTAAAAATTCAAAAATCGAATTCAACCCTCTAGCAGTCCGCTAGACCAATCTACTATGGACTCTTCGACCATTATTTTAAATAATAATAAATCATTTGTTTTATTTTTCATATTTTTTTTATATACAGAGGACCCATCCTAAGCCATTTTTTTATTTGGCTTCTAAGATATCTGAAAGCTGACTTGATATAGACGGCAGTATTCTAAGTACAGGGTCGCGGTATAGAGAATCCATAATAAAACATAAAAAAAAGAAGAAGATACTATTTGCAGCAATCCACCACATACTGAAAAGTACAATGGATTGCAGTAACTATTAAAGAAGGATATGTATGAATATTAAAATAAAATATAATAAAGTTATTGAAAAAAAAAAAAAAAAAAAAAAAAAAAAAAATCCGCCACTGATACGGGACCTGTCCCCATCAGTAGCGACGGAGCAGGAAATCATACCGCGGGGCGTTCCGCACTAAGTTTCTCTGATCAAGTTTTACCTCAAGTTCATAACAGAGCAAGGTCGCCTGCCTGGCTGAGAGATGACTTTTTTTGCTCTCTTTTTGCCTCGGGATTTTTTTTGTTCCCCGATATTTTTAACCTGTTTTTTTTTCCCCCCCCAAAATGGATTTGTTTAGGCCATTTGCACACTTTTAGATAAAAATGTGTAGACACTTTAAACTGTTAAAAGGTTATTTATTATTATTGTTTTACAACACTTTATTAGATATAAATACACACATACGGACCGCTTTCTTCTATAGATATAGATAATTGAGACGCTCGCTAAGTACTACTCCAATGTTTTGTATGCACAATACACGGCTCTATCTTAATTACCAGTCAGCATTCGAAAGCTCTTGAAACAGAAACCTCGGAATTAGAAACGATGATCTCTTCAGATTCAGCCAGCTTTCAGAATTGACACTCGACGCATATGTTGTACATGTACAATGCATTCAATGGAATGTTCAGTTTCGGATTTGGTGAACATCGACTCAAATTATCACAGAACAAACTATCTCAAGAGCACAAGATATCAGCTAGATATGATACTCGAACACATTCATTGTAACTCTCTCTCTCTCTCTCTCTCTCTCTCTCTCTCTCTCTCACTCACTCTCTCTCTCTCTCTCTCTCTCTCTCTCTCTTACTCTCCCACTCACTCTCTCTCTCTTACTCTCTCTCTCTCTCTCTCTCTCTCTCTCTCTTACTCTCCCACTCACTCTCTCTCTCTTACTCTCTCTCTCTCTCTCTCTCACTCACTCACTCACTCTCTCTCTCTCTCTCTCTCTCTCTCTCTCTTACTCTCCCACTCACTCTCTCTCTCTTACTCTCTCTCTCTCTCTCTCTCACTCACTCACTCTCTCTCTCTTCTCTCTCTTACTCTCCCACTCACTCTCTCTCTCTTACTCTCTCTCTCTCTCTCTCTCTCTCTCTCTCTTACTCTCCCACTCACTCTCCCACTCACTCTCCCACTCACTCTCTCTCTCTTACTCTCTCTCTCTTATTCTCTCTCTTACTCACTCTCTCTTATTCACCCTCTCTTACTCACTCTCTCTTACTCGCTCACTCTCTCTCTTACTCTCTCTCTCTCTCTCTTACTCTCTTACTCTCTCACTCACTCACTCACTCACTCACTCACTCCACTGACTCACTCACTCACACTCACTCTCTCTTTCTCTCTCACACACACTCTCTCTCACACTCTTTCTCACTTACACACTCTTTCTCTCTCACCCTCACTCACACTCTCACGCAAACATACACAGACACACATACACACTTTTTTCTCACAACATACAACCATTGCTGAGTTCAAAATATCATTTACATTATCCTCATTGTACGAAAGCTCTGGAAAGGGGTGATACAGATCTAAACAATGAGCGCATAGGGATTTCTTTTAGAAAAGACCCCCAGAAATAATGAAAGCTCTGGTTGTGACAAGTTCATATTAATTCATCTTATAATGCCAGACCAAATGATAAATCGTCATCAAAATATAAAATGTAAATTTTCTTTTGAATGATCTTGAACTGTACCTACACTGCCTACAAAGTAAAAGTTTCTTCTTTGAATAATTAAAAAAGAAATCGCTATTGAATAGGAAAGCCAAAAAAGAAAAGAAAAGATAAAACCAAACAGCGGAATCAGAGACCCCCAAACTTCCCCCCCGTCCCCATCCCCAATTTTTCAGTCTAAAATTAAATTTCACAAGAAAAATATTCGTTAAAAAAAATCGACTATACACACAAAACTTGCATCAGAGACGGCGGGGGGGCAGGTAAAAAATTGACGCTCGCCTCAAAATTTCATTAAGAGAAACGAAAATAAATTGCTCGAGCTTGAAATTTTCATTAGAGAGCAGGAGAGTACAAAAGTTTTGTTCAAAAATCAGACCTGGCAACTCGTAGATTTGTGTAAAAAAAAAAAAAATAAAAAAAAAATACCCCCCGAGAAAAATAAAGACCGCTTATACAAACAGAGTTATTAAATTATACACCCAGCCACAGTGCTCCTGCTTTCATATTTGATGAAAAAGTTACTTCCCTTGTATTTCAATCAGGCGCGGCCGGTGCTAAGGAGCTGCGGAACTGCAGCACCCAAAGACAAAAAAAAAAGAAGAGAGAATTTTCTCAAGTCCTAGCTCGTACACAATGAAAATCATCTCACATTTCTAGAATTATTATACAATAATAATAATACTCTTTAGTGGAAGGTAACCATCAGGCGAGTTTGATGCTGAAAGCGTTTTCTACCACCTAACCCTCAGAGTCTTATGTGGTCATAAACTCAAATTAATGAGAAAAAATTCGTGCTCTGGGTGAGATTCGAACCAACGGATCCCTACGCTACCTGGATTACCAGACTAGCGCGTTAACCACTTGACTATCAGTGCAATTTTTTTAGACAGATCTAATTCCCTCTTTCCTCTGAGATTTTTTTCCTCTCTCTCTAATAAAAAAGCTATCATATTTGGGTAAATCACTATCCTGACACACTAACTGAACTTTCCGAGTCCATGTGTGATGTCATGTTTGTGGAAGGATTGAGTATGGTAAACAAACTCAAACTCTTAAGATAATATAGGAGCTACTCTATGAACCCCATTTTAGTCCGGTTTAGCTGACATCACCCCCCAATTAAAAACCCCCACTGGACGCGCCTGTTCTGTTCTATGTCGGTGTGTTAGTGTTTTTGTACACTGTAACTTTTAAACGTGTATTTTTATGTCACTTTCAAAAGCCATGGTGAATGCGGGACGGACAGACGGGGGTGGAAACTCACCATTCTGAGTGGAAAAAACCCGGACAACTAACACATCAGTAACCGCTATCAGTACGTGCAGAGTCGACTATAACCTCTATATATAAAAAGTTATATATAAAACTCAAATCTGTGCAAGTCTGACTGGCTGACAATGTCCTCTTAGGGGATGTCCTCTGTTTACATTACCACAGCCCAAACGGTAACAGATATTGAAATGTTCATGAGAGTTGACCCTCGCTAAACCACCGTCAAACTCACTAGAAATTTATCAAAGTCCAGAAGTAAAATGTCCATTACCATTTCAGGATATCGGAATTTTCTGGTCCATTAATGATTCATATAGGACGGGCAAAAACCTCAACAAATTGCCGGGATTTAGCTAGTGGCTGGATAGATTCAAAGGGTATTTCCTGTGCTGCGTAAAAATACATTGACTACACTTTAAAAATAAATAAAAATTCCGACCCTGAGGGGATTAGAACTTAGGTTATTTTCGGAATACATTATATAGATAAGTATATTCTACAGATATGTACGAGTCTAATCAAAAGCATTTTTTTTATTTCATTTCAGTCTGGCTGGGGGACTATAAACAGGGAGTACACCAGCAGTCAGGCTGGGGGATTATAAACAGGGAGTACAGCAGCAGTCTGGCTGGGGGACTATAAACAGGGAGTAAACCAGCAGTCAGGCTAGGGGATTATAAACAGGGAGTACACCAGCAGTCTGGCTGGGGGATTATAAACAGGGAGTAAACCAGCAGTCAGGCTAGGGGATTATAAATAGGGAGTACACCAGCAGTCTGGATGGGGGACTATAAACAGGGAGTAAACCAGCAGTCAGGCTAGGGGATTATAAACAGGGAGTACACCAGCAGTCTGGCTGGGGGACTATAAACAGGGAGTAAACCGGGATTGGCTTGGTTCTGGGGGCCAATGTCAATTTTTAGCCTAATTGTAAAGACAGTGGTAGAAGTGCTGAGTCATTCCTCCACTGTCTGGCTACCATCTTCCACGATGACGCCACCCTGATGATCTGAGCGCACGGCAGTGCACCAGGCCAAGTTCCAGGCAGTGAATTTAATTTAACAACTGAATCGACGTAACGGGGGAAACTAAAAGAAGATGAAAAAAACTCACAGATACCTCCCCCCTCCCCCCCTATTGTAGTAAGCAAGAAATTCTGATACTGCTCTTGACAGCAGTGGGGAGCTGATATTTAAATCATTTATACACCCCCACCCTACCCCCGCCCCCCTCCTCCCCCCGCCCACATACATAACTATGGTCAACATGAAATTTTGCTGAAACCGGAGGAAGAAAGAGAGAAATAGGATGAGGAGGATTAGAGGGAGAGAGATACTTGGAGACTAGTGAAAAGACAAATAAGTTAATAATGGGAGGAAGAAACAGAGAGAGAGAGCGATAAAGGGACGGAGAGAGAGAGAAGAATTTAAGAACAGAAAGAGATAAATAATAAAGAGAGAGAGAGAGAGGGGATAGAAAAGGAAAGAGAAGATTTAGATATAGGAACAAGATACTTAAAAGAGAATTAATTCGTTAAGAATAGACTTTTGGAGAGAAAAATGGGAAAAAGGAAGAGTGATATACACAAGGTTCAAAAAAGCACATTTTGAGAGATAGAGAACTTGGGAAGTAGAGAAAGAGAAATTGGGAGGGAGATAGAGAGAGAGGTAAATTGGGAGGAAAGAAAGAGAGAGAAAGAGAGACTGGGAGGGAGAGAAGGAGAGAGAATATAACGTACAAAATGTGGTGAGTCGCTGGTTGTGTAAATAATAAATATAAATTTAAAATGTGGGTGTAGAGTGTACACTTTTTAGAGATGAAAAGAAAAGTGGGAATGGTGTGTGTGTGGGTGTAACAGAGAGAGAGAGAGAGAGAGAGAGAGAGAGAGAGAGAGAGAGAGAGAGAGAGAGAGAGAAAGGGAGAGAGAAAGGGAGAGAGAGAGAGAGAGAGAGATAGATAGAGATTAAGAGTGAGATAGAGGGCCAAAATAAAAAGGACAAAAGGAAAGGCGAGAAAGAAACAAAAGATGGACCGAAATAAAAAAGAAAAAAAAAGTTAAAAGATTGGGACGATAGTAATATAATAAGGACAGTCCTATCACAAACAGGAGGGACCGTAATATATTACCCCCCGTTCCACCTTATTATTAAGAATAGGTGAATAGGTAGTCATAAAGTTTCCTTCGACACTTCTTACGAACCTTTGACCACTCAGAACACAGCCCCTCATGCTACCCGATCACACATAGGGTGGACCAGCGGTTCCCAACCAGTGGGCCGCG
>CM044964.1:4380205-4385205 GCA_024516035.1 Bactericera cockerelli | reverse complement strand
TTTATCAAAGTATACACTATACAGGGTGTTCCAGCTCTATGGTAACAAATGAAAATGGATTATGAAACATGACATTAGAAACATTCTTTTTCCGAGGTGATTTTGGCCTTTCGTTCCGGAGGTACGGCCATTTTCCTGTCTTCCATTTTATTTTATTTTTATTTTTACGCATTAACCTCTTGAAAAGTGAATGGATTTTATAAAAATAAACCGTGTTTATTTTAATGTCAAAATCTAAAATTTCATTTCTATGAGTCCGATTGATAAAATGTACGGAAACACAATGACGTCGGTTTGAAAATTTCAAAGTCAATAATCTCAAGGACGATAGTTTAAAAAAATACATTTCTTTTGTCATGTTCTATTACCGATTTTCGATTGTTATCATCGAGCTAAATCACCTAGTGCAACATGTCATTATTTTATTTAATCAATTTATGTGCTAGTGCACTGATAGTCAAGAGGTTGACGTAATAGTCTGGTAATCCAGGTAGCGTTATAATAATATCGCCTTATTTATACTGCCCGATTAGCACTATTAAAGTCCCATTATTCCAGCAGTAAGCCCAAGACATATTACTATGTGGTAAAAATCCCAAATGTGGGAGGATAACTTGTCATGTCCCGGCTGGGTTTCGAACCCGCGACCTCTGGAATCTCTGGATTCACAGATTGCCGCCTTTACCACTGAGCTACCGGGACAGATCCGTTGGTTCGAATCATACGCAGAGCATGAACTTTTCCTCGTTAATTTCAGTTTGTAACCTTGTAATAATAAGACTCTGGAGGTTAGGTGGCAGAAAACGCTTCCACTGAAGAGTGTTATTCTTGTTATTATTTTTTAGTTCTGTTTACACGCATATTATATGCAATTAAGTAAACAAGTAACAGGATTTAAAAAAAAAAAAAAAAAACAATTCAGGGGAAAAGATAAAGCCTCTTTACCCCATTTCTCTAAATAGGGTAGTATTATTACTAAGATCTAATGTAGAGGAATGTGCGTTGTAAGTTACGAGGGTTGTATATTTATTATTATTATAATAATAAGTTACACCCTCAGAGTATGGGTCTCCCATTGAGGGGTGACATATTAATTGTGGTATATTAAATTTATAAAATAATAAATGATGAAAAAGTATTTGAAGAAAAGAGGGGTTTTTTTATTTTCATATTATTCAGACTTCCTTTATAGACAAACCCCAAAACTTATTTTCAACAAAAAACAAACAAAAAGAGGTGGGAGCTAATACCTAAACAAGAAACAATAGCTGATAGGTACCTAACAATGAACAATAACCTTACAAGAAACAACATCTGCCAGGCTTTGTTAGAGGCTTTCTTTCATTATATAAACTTTTCCTTCTTGATTTTTATTTATGATTTTCTCGGTTTTCCAAAAAAAGAAAATCGATCAATACCTAGGCGTTTCGGCTATTGTTTCACTCCGCACGCTAAGACCTCGACATTTTGTTATTGTATTATTATTATTACTTCCGAGAAATTTCGTATATTAGAAATCGGAAGTATTGCATTCGATTTTGTAAATAATAATATTTTTTTGCTCCATTTTTTCTTCTTCATATTTCTGTACGTTTCATAACATTCTGAGCAAGTTTGTTTTTTTTTCTTGTCTGTCTGTTGGTTTGTTTAGTCTGTCTGTCGGTTTGTTTAGTTCAGAAACTACTGAACGGATTTCGACAAAAATTGGTACACATATAGGAGACGCATTGTTGATGGTCTCATATTAAATAAATCAATTTGCACTAGCGGTTCTTGGTAGTAGAGACCATGCGCCTGACCACTTAATTTCCTAATACGAATATATCTCGTGAACGGTACGCCCGATTTTGTGGGATCTAGAACGTAGAAAAAAGGTATTCTACCATATAACACAAAATTGAAGAAAATCGGTTAAGCTTTTTTGGAGATGTTGTGGTCTGGTACATCGTACATCTCATAATTGCCAAGTGTATATAATGTGAACCCATCACGAGGAAGTATTGTGTCCAACTGTCCATAATTGGCAGTATAATTTATATAATACTTTCATTCAAATGAAAAGATTTAATTCTCTGGAAAGATGTTCTTAAATTGTTGCTGTATTGAACTTATTATAATTATTTTTACTATTATTGTGCCCCCTCATGAACCAAAACAGAACACTGAAATAAAACTCTCAATAATGTCTCTTATTCATTTTTAATTCCTTACAAACAAACACAAACAAACAAATTACAGAGAGAAAAAAAAAAACCGGAACCTAAGTTTTTTCTCAATTCTCGGAATTGAAACTCAACTTTTGATCGTTTCACTTTACGCTTGTTGAATATTGTTCGAGTTGACAAAATATATTTTCCGGGAAAATATCTATGAGTAGAGATGGTGTGTTGGTACTCTTTGGAATGGTTGATTTGGAAAATTCTCAATGAAAATAAACCTACACTTTATAATATATTAAAAAAGAAAAAACAAGTTTCGGAGAAAAATATTGACGGACGGAATATGAGGAAAATGAGCGAGAACTAACATTTCCCGGAAGAAAAAATAAAATCGTTTTATTTCTGAAAGGTCTACCTAATCAATATGAGATCCAGGAATATTCTCTCTCCTTCTCTCTCTTACGACACAATCTCTCTCTGTCCCTCTGTTTCTCTTCCTCCTACAACACAACCCTTTCCATCTTCTCTATCTGTCCCGGTAACTCAGTGGTCCAGGATCTGACTGGTCGTGGTCGCGGGTTCGAAACCCAGCCGGGACATGACAAGTTATCCTCCCATTTGGGATTTTTACCACATAATAATAGGTCTTGGGTTTACTGCTGTAATAATGGGACTTAATAGTCCTAATCGGGCAGAATAAAAAAGGCAATTTTATTATTATTATTATATGACATTCCACATTGTGCACTGGTAGTCAAGTGGTTAACGCGCTAGACTTGTAAACCAGATAGCGTAGGGATCCGATGGTTCGAATACCACCCAGTGAATGAATTTTTCCTCATTCATTTGAGTTTGTGACCATATAATTAACCTCGCTTGTTGGTGGCCAATTTACACTGAAGAGTGTTGTTATTATTATTATGCTGAGAATCCTAATTCTCCTCCTTACCCATTCCTCCACCACCTTTACCTCCTTCTTCTTTTTTTCCATTTCCTCCTCCATCTCTTCCTCCTCCTCCTCCATCTCCTTTTTCTCCTCCTCCTTCTCTTTCTACTTCTCTTCCTCCTCCTCTTCTTCCATCTCCTCCTCTTCCATCTCCTCCTCTTCCTACTTCTCCTCCATCTCCTTCTACTTTTTCTGCTACTCCTTCTCCGCCGGGGAAGCTGTTATCACTCTCACCACCAGCTCAGTTCTCTCTCACATCCTGTCCTGTGTTACGGAGGTTCCGCTTGAGATAAAACTCTCCCAACTTTTCTCATGTCCCGAGTTTAAGTATACAATGGGTTTACCCGCTTCCCAAAGTCCATATTAATAAAGTATTAAATAATAATAATAACTGTGCCTTCAAATCGGATTGCTCTCCGAAAATATTTCGAAATTTTTCTTTGAAAATTTATTTTCAAATAATTCAAGTTTACAATTGTAAACCTCTGCATGTTCTTATTTTCTTTTATCAGTTATAATGTACTTCTTTTGGTTCCTCTGTTTTTTCAAACCCCCCATCTAAATTTTACCGTGATCTGGAGTTGGCAGTCTGGACAGGAAGGTGAAGAAACAATGTCACAGTCACGAAGATACCCTATACGATCATGTGCAAGTCAACCCAACAGAGTAATTCTACAAGAAGACAGTGCGAGTGATTCTACCTCCTCCTATGAACTTCCACCTGAAGAACAAGAATCGGATTCATCGACGGAGCTTCTAAACAACCTAGCCAACCAGTGTCAACGACGCCGTGCTGTTCAAAGAAATGGACACCCTCCGTCACAACGATCAACCACCAGAGTATTCACTAATAGTAATCGGAGGAGGACAAATGTGTCAACCTCAAATCATCAGGTAACCTCTCCAACACAGCTCGGTGACCAGTCTCCCAACCGAACTTCTAGATCATCACAATTACTGGCTGCAACAAATAGAAAGACAACATGGAAAGCGGGTGTACGAAATGAACATCGCGGTAGAATGAAATGGACAGAAGAGCTGAATAGAGACATGGTTCGAAGTTTTTATTTTGTGAACAAATGCAATGATAAACATCTACCGGGTGTAAGAAACTTACTATGCGACCATTTCCTTACAAAACACCCTGAATTATCATTAACTCCGCAGAATTGCATGGATAGGAAAAATTTGATAATGAAGAAAAACTATCCTTTTATCTTAGAGATCAAACAAGAAGTCCAAACATTTCTTCGTGAGAGGGCAAATGAGGGCGAAAACATCATAGATACAAATCCATCTATAAATTCAAGCAACAACGATTGGCCCACCTCTACTCCTGAAACATCACATTCACGCGTCAGTTTGTCAAATAATTTACAAAATAATGATTCTCCCGAGACTGAAATATCCTGCAAGTTTATTACAAATGTTGAAAAATATAAAAGCATAGACCCATTTTTAAGACCTGGCATACCCAGTTTCAAGAACAAGTACATCCATTTATCAAAGGTAGCTCAAATCAACCAGTGTATTGGTGAATATCTCGAAAACACGGATGATTTATATAAAATTCATTTAGCCTTGTACTGTGGAGCCGTAACCTATGTGGAAACCGAGAATCTAAAACTGATTACAAATAACGAAACTCGGGCTCAAAGTACATCAAGGAAAGAACCGCCATGGCGAATAAGATTGGAAAGAAATATCAAGTGTCTGCGTTCAGATCATGACATTATTGTAGAACACTTACAAGGCACACAGTCAAATAGAGTGGAGAGAATAATGAAAATAATATGTAGAAAAGCAAAAATTGATATAACCAATAGACAAAACCTTACCCTTCATAAAGACTTGCTAAGACAAAAAATAAAAGTACAAAGTTCAAAACTATCACG
>CM044964.1:4340205-4375205 GCA_024516035.1 Bactericera cockerelli | reverse complement strand
TGTCTGTCTGTCTGTCTGTGTGTCTGTGTGTGTGTGTGTGAACAGGATATCTCAAGAACGGTATGAGCTAGAGACTTGAAATTTGGTATGGTAATTAATTTTATACCCCAAACGAACCATGAAACTTTTGGTTGAAATCGGCCGCATTCTGCGGCCGCAGGGCCGCAAATATTAGCCGCAAGCGCCGAATCTTCGAATCGGTTAAAGATACAAAAAAAGTTAAAGAATATCATTTTCTTAGATTAAAAAAATAATAGGGGTCTATTCTGATCATTTTTTTGATATCTTGAACTTTTTGGACCTCGGCCTCAATTTACCGGTATTTTAGGGGGACCCGCTCGGACTAACTTTTTTATTATTCACCCTAGATGGGGGTTGCGACATATTAAATCCAATGATTTTGAAGTGCTGATTACGAATTTGGTATTGATTTTTAGTTATCTGTTACCGTTCAGTCACCAGTGGCGGAATTCGACTTCTTTTTTGGGATAAGGAAAGTTGTGTGATGTTTACACCAGATTTTTTTGTTTTGAAAATGAACATTTGGGACGTTATTTTGGGAACAGAGCAAGTTCTCCGAAGAGACGATGTACTATGGGCATTGCCTTATAGGAGGGAGGGTGTATGGATATGGTAAGACTGGAGGGGAGAGAGATACAACGTAGAGGAGTGCAGAGGGGAGACAGAGGGAGAGAAAGAGAAAGAGAGGGAGAGAGAAAGGAGAAAGAGAGAGAAAGATGAAGGAGAAAGAGGCAAAGAGAGAGAGAGATGAAGGAGAAAGAGAGATAAAGGAGAAAGAGGGAGAGAGAGGAAGGAGAAAAAGGGAAAGTAAGAGTGAGGGAGAGAGAGAAGTAAAGAGGAGAGAGAGAGAAGAAGGAAAATTAGAAGCGAGAGAAAGGAAGGAGAAAGAGAAAGAGAGAGAGAGAGAGGAAGGAGAATTAGATAAAGCAAGGGAAAGAGACATATAATGGCCAGAAGGTCATTGAATCGCTTTTTTTGCTGCTGTACCCTTGCATAGGCTGGAATGTATTTGGATATCATAACTAGGGCTATTAATCTTCCATAAAAAAACATGGGGGGCATTTTTCCCCCTCCAGTTCACCGAGTAGCTACGGTCAGATAAGGCAGCGGTACTCGTAAACTGGAGGACGGTGGTTCGAGTTCCAAACACGAGCACTAAAAATAAAAATACCTATCTATAGGTGTGTTGGATGGTAGATGTGGCCTCAGTTGCTGGTGGTTAAGTGGTTAACGCGCTAGTCTTGTAAGATATTTATAACTTCTAGTTTAGGTAGCCGAGGGATCCGTTGGTTCGATAGTCTTGTAACGGAATTATAACTTGTAATCCAGGTAGCCAAGGGATCCGTTGGTTCGAATCTCACCCATGGCATGAGTTCTTCCTCATTAATTAAAGTTTGTGACCACTTAATTAAAAACTGTACATAATTAACTATATACTTATTTTAAATGTTTTTTTTTTAATGATATTATAATAATTATTATTTGTTGTAAATAAATTAATAATAATATAATCAAAAGTTTCTTGAAAAAAAAAACATATGTAGCTACTTACCCAACAAAATTCATTTTGTATTTGTAGTCTGTACATCTTTGTAAATTACAAATATTCATACCTGCAACAGAGACAGAAAATATTTGTAAATAAGCAATTTCGTTCAGAATTATTTTCTACTTATTGTATTTTTTTTTGACTAGCCTAGAGAGCTTGGGAGACAAGAGAGAGGAAGTTTACAGAATATTTACAACCATTAGGACGGTTACGACGTCATTTTTCATAATCTCATATTTTTATTTTACATCAAATATCCCAACTTATTTTTTGTTGTTGCAAAAAAAGAAAAAAACAATGACAATTCGAGCAATTTTTTCCAGAAACACTCGAAATGAAGAGGAAAAATTTTTATTCGTCATGAGCAAATCAAGAGAAGGATTTTTTTTTTCATTCAGAACTAAAAGAATGCTTTCAAAAAAAGAACATTTTCCCTAGCAAGGCATGAGCTGCATTAGGATATCCAAGTAGGAAAAGAAGGAAATTGTACGACAGAAGAGTGTGTCTGTGTAGTTGTGTACCTTACAAAGAGAGGATAATACAGGTTGGTTCAAAAAGAATACGGGGACCATATATTTAATGGACCATTTCGTTGAAGAAGTAATTAGTCTGTCCCGGTAGCTCAGTGGTAAAGGCGGCACTCTGTGAATCCAGAGATTCCAGAGGTCATGGGTTCGAAACCCAGCCAGGGATTTTTACCACATAATAATACGTCTTGGGCTTACTGCTGGAATAATGGGACTTTAATAGTCCTAATCGGACAGTATAAATAAGGCGATATTATTATATTATATAATATTTGCCAGTCACACAATAATAATAATAATTGCCAGCCTCACGTGTCCGGGAGGGAACAGAATTTTCTCTACGAAAAGTTTGCTCCAACCGGGAATCGAACTCGAAGATCTCTGGACTACCGGCAGTAGTCACAACCGTTACGCCACGGAGGCTGACTCTAGCATTATTGAGGAGCCGGGGGGTTTTAGTTAGGGTAGACAGCCATTTGTTGGTCATTAATACTAATAATAAAAAAAAACGATTTCAGTTTTGTTTTCAACTCCAGCGTGTTAGAAAGCAATTTCGCACCTTTCATAACCACACTAAATAACTATCTAAAACATGTGGTTCACTTAATTAAAATACTGTTTTGTATAGTTCAGCAAAATCTAAATATCCTGAAAAGTATTATCAAACAAATTGGATTAAGTTTTATTTACATAGAATATATACATACATTGAAATTGAGATTAATAAAACAAAACTTGATCAAGGGCGGTGCTTTACAAATACATTCACAAGTTAAGTTTAAGTTGAAAACTCATCATACGAGTATATGTGTTAATTACTTTCGTGATTTCACAACTACTCAAACTCGCTTTACTAAATCTCCGCTGAATCCGGGACTCGAACCATCGACCTCCAGGTCACAAGTCCGCCACCTTATCCTTGAAAGCTAATGAGGTCGGTAGAAAATAATAATAACGAATATGTGTGTATAGGTTCGTTTTTGTAAAAATAATAATGTTTTTTTGCTCCGATTTTAATTTTTTATCTACCCAGCACTTCACAAGTAGTATTCGTTCAGTTCGCAGTGTCACTCGTTTTCTGCATAAACGAATATGTTCTGCATTTGGCAAAAGAAATGCAGGTTTCAAGAGTAGACGAAACTTTCGCGAGGAAAAGAAAGTTCCTAAGAAAGAAAGTTTGCAGCAGCATTTCCATTTCGCAAATCTTGAACAATTCGCTCTCGAGCGCTCGAAACTGAGATGAAACCAAGTAGGTACAAATGAGAGAAGGAGATGAGGGAGAGATATGTAGAGAAAGGGAGAGAGTGAGAGAGAGAGAAATATAAAGGGAGGGAGATAGAGAGAGAGACAGGGAGGGAGGAGAGAGAGAGGAGAGGGGAGGGAGGGAGAGGGAGGAGAGAGAGAGAGGAGAGGGAGAGAGAGAGAGAGAGAGAAGAGAGAGAGAGGGAGGGAGAGAGCAGAGATATATATAGACGGAGGAGGGAGAGACAGAATATAGAAGGAGTAGGGATAAAGAAGGAGAGAGAGAGAGAGAAAAGAGTGATACGGAAAAAGAGAGAGACATCATAGAAGAAACAGAGAGTGAAGGCGGGTTAGGGGGAAAATAGGTTGAAGGAGGAGGACAAAGTAGAGATTTCTTATTTCATTTCGCCCTTCTTAATACCAACGATTCTATTTGAATCGTTTAACGTCCTGATTTGGGCGGGGGTTTTACCCTCCATCGAAAAAAGTCAACACCACCTACGTATCCGTCCAGGATGGTCATTAACTCTGACAACCCGTTGTCTAAAACAGCTTCCAAGCCAAAACCGTAAAGATCGTTGGACAACATGAAAGTTGAAAAAGTGGAGCCATATTCTCCCAAGGTCCCTCACCCCACTCGCGTCCAACTTACCCCATTTGTCCTTACATCAACTTTCCAAAATCCTCCTCGCTGTCTCTCCCCGAGTCCAACCCACCCCCGAGCTCCCCTGACGTCACTTTTCGGAAGTGAAAGTAACTTTTCGTGGCAGTTTAAAAGCTAAAAGCAAACCACCTTATTTTAATAGAAAATGCAGAGGAGAGGCAGTAGGAGAGAGAGAGAGGTGGAGAGAGGGAGGGAGGGAGGGAGGGATTGAGGGAGGGAGAGAGAGAGAGAGAAAGAGAGAGAGTAAGAGATAGAGGATAATACAAGATATACAGAGAGAAAGAGAAGAGAGAAAGAAAGAGATAAATGGCAAGAGAGAAAGAGAGAAAGAGAGAGAGAGAGAGAGAGAGAGAGAGAGGGAGGGAGGGAGGGAGGGAGGGAGGGAGGGAGGGAGGGAGGAGAGAGAGAGAGTAAGAGATAGAGGATAATACAAGATATACAGAGAGAAAGAGAAGAGAGAAAGAAAGAGATAAATGGCAAGAGAGAAAGAGAGAAAGAGAGAGAGAGAGAGAGAGGGAGGGAGGGAGGGAGGGAGGGAGAGAGAGAGAGAGAAAGAGAGAGAGTAAGAGATAGAGGATAATACAAGATATACAGAGAGAAAGAGAAGAGAGAAAGAAAGAGATAAATGGCAAGAGAGAAAGAGAGAAAGAGAGAGAGAGAGAGAGAGGGAGGGAGGGAGGGAGGGAGGGAGGGAGGGAGGAGAGAGAGAGAGAAAGAGAGAGAGTAAGAGATAGAGGATAATACAAGATATACAGAGAGAAAGAGAAGAGAGAAAGAAAGAGATAAATGGCAAGAGAGAAAGAGAGAAAGAGAGAGAGAGGAGAGAGAGAGAGAGAGAGAGAGAGAGAGAGAGAGAGAGAGAGAGAGAGAGAGAGACAAGGAGCAGGATAAGGCAACTCTTTACATAGGATACAACAACCTTTCGAATGAGCTAGGAGTAGGAGCTGTGTTGCAAGGGATCTACATACATCCAGAACTTTGTACTTCCCAATTTTATGCTCGCCGGCTTGAGAACTCACAAAAGTTGCACGCATGAAAAATAATTCGGTCCCTGCGGGGCCATATTTAAAATCAAGCAAGGCATGCTCGTATTGTTCATACAAAGGGTTGGGTGGAAGAGATTGCCACAGGCAATAAGCCCGCCCTTTAGGTAGGACTTTATTGTTATTTTCTATTTTAATTATTTATTTTGTCATTTGTTTGTTTGTTTTTTTTTTTATATACTGTTACCATGTATTTTTTCCTCCTAATAAAGCTTAAAAAAAAACAGCTATGCCTAATGGGCTTTCATTTCTGTCAAGCACTAGAGGGAAGTGATTTCCATGTCGGGTTGAGAACTTTTCCATACTGTTTCCATGCAAGAATATCTCATTGGTTAAGCACTAGCTTGCCATGCGGAAGGTCCCGGGTTCGAACCCCCACGCCGAAAAAAAATTGTATTCAAAACTTGGTTACAGTTGCTTGTAAGGGATACCTTCGGGTGCGCTCGTGTTGACATAGCAGCTAAATAGAAAGTATTGTCTCACTTCTCGCCCATCAGAGGGGAGTTACCCTACGGGATGGGAAGGCTACAACACAGACCACAAGCGTCCACAGAAGCTCCTGTTTCATGGCTACGAAATAAAAAAGGCTGTGGAGTACTCATCTTTAAGACACAGAAAAAATTGTAATTCTAAGAACACTCTTCAGTGGAAGGTAATCACCAGGCAAGGTTAACCCAAAGAATATTTTACCACCTAAGAATCTTACTATTATGTGGTCATCAACTCAAATAAATGATAAAAAATTCAAGCCATGTGTGGTTGGCATTCGAACCAACGGATACCTGAATTACCAGACTAGCGCCTTAACCACTTGACTACCAGTTACCAGTACACAAGTTCAAGACCTAAGTTCAGCAAAATATTCGTAAATCTTGTTTGAGTACTTGTGATATCACAATCGAGGGAGATACAATTTTTTTTTTTTTTTTTTTTTTTTTTTTATTAAGAACATAACATTGCCTACAATCATTCAAGAATGAAATTGTAAACAACAATACTAATGTTCGTTTGATAGGGTCATACTAATGTAATTTTAGTTGCTATCCTCGGACAGAATACATTGGATTTTTTCTTTAAAGGACTGTTTTGATAGTGAGAATATGTTGCTATCTAGGTGAAATTGATTGAAAGCAGATAAAGCTCTGTTGAGGGGGGACTCGTGAAGTTTGATAAGTCTAGGGTGTGGTAAGTCAAAGAGTTCAACATTTCTGTTTCTTAGAATGGGATTCGGTGTTTTCATTTTAATTCCTGCTTTGAGATCCGGACACGTAATTTTATTTATTTAGAAACACTGACCTCAGTAGCTTAATCGATAAAAAACAAAAAAAAACTCTCTTTTGTACATATCAAAGTCCTATCAAAGAAATACTTTAACTTTTCCAACTCGTTACTCATGTACATAGTTACATAGACATACATATGTATATTGAACATCATTACATAGGAAACGGCAACACGGACAAATAATTTCCACGAGCAAGTATTCTATGAACAAGTATTCGATGAATAGCCATTAGAGAAAGTAATCGAACAGTTTTTCGTTCCGACTCTTTTGAAAAGATTTTTTAAGCGCAATAGAAAAATATATTATTTTTTATCGAAACTCGAATAAAAGAGAGAGAGAGAGAAGGGGAAGGGAGTGAGACAGGTTTAATGATTGATTACGGCCTTTGATCCCTTTGGGTTCAAACACATTAAGAGTATAGGAAGCATAAAGGACCGGACTGCCTCAGGCTGGGTAGTAAGACTAGAGAAGGGCTTACATACGACATGAAGGAGAGAGAGAGAGATAATGATAATAATATCGCCTTATTTATACTGCCCGATTAGGACTATTAAAGTCCCATTATTCCAGCAATAAGCCCAAGACATATTATTATGTCGTAAAAATCCCAAATGGGAGGATAACTTGTCACGTCCCAGCTGGGTTTCGAACCCGCGACCTCTGGTATCTCTGGATTCACAGAGTACCGCCTCTACCACTAAGCTACCGGGACAGATAGAGAGAGGGAGAGAAAAAAAGTGGTGTCATCGTGAACGATGGTAGCCAGACAGTGGAGAAATGAATCAGCACTTCTACAACTGTCTTTACAAATAGGATAATAATTGACAAGGGCCCCCAGAACCAAGCCACTGCTGGTCTACTCCCTGTTTATAGTCCCCCAGCCAGACTGCTGGTCTACTCCCTGTATAAAGTCCCCCAGCTAGACTGCTGGTCTACTCCCTGTTTATAGTCCCCCAGCCAGACTGCTGATCTACTCCCTGTTAAAAGTCCCTCAGCCAGACTGCTGGCCTACTCCCTGTTTATAGTCCCCCAGCCAGACTGCTGGTCTACTCCCTGTTTATAGTCCCCATCCAGACTGCTGGCCTACTCCCTGTTTATAGTCCCCCTGTTGTTTTCTTCAATGAAAAAAAGAACCCCTTAAAAGAGATGACCAAGTTTTAATAAAGCAAAGTTACGCTACAAATGAGTTATGAGCATCCATGGTACTCTGGTTCTGAGCTAACAAAGGAGAACGGTGAGAGTATGACACTATGACACCCTGGTACAGCGGGGAGCTTACGAAAATATAATTATCGTGTATGGAGAGTTAGTTAGCATAATGTGTACAGTATTCAAGAATAATGTGTAGATTATTCATGAATTATGTTCACATGTTTGGGACAAACATGTGAACTCAGTGCTCAGAGGTAAAGGCGGCATTCTGTGAATCCACAGGTCGTGGGTTCGAAACCCAGCATATTTATCCTATTTGGGATTTTTACCACATAATAATACGTACTGGGCTAACTGCTGGAATTATGGGACTTTAATAGTCCTAATTTGTATAGAACAAGTATATGTAAAGCCAAGTATATCACTCTTTCTCTCTCTTTCTCTCTCTTTCTCTCTCTCTCTCCTTCTCTCTCTTTGTATTTTTGTATTATTGATGTAATTATATTGTATTTTGTTTAAATAGATGAGAGCTAATGTAAAAACATGTATGGTTTAACTTTTAGTTAATTATATAAAAAATAAAGAATTTATAATTTAGTTCATTTTTTAAAAATGTATCAACCAAGAATAAATTTGTGATGGTTAAACCCCATCTCCCTAAAAGTTAGCCTTAGCTTAGGAGATGTAAACTATGTAAAATTATTTTGTAATCAATAAAGTACCCAATTCAATTCAATTCTCCTTCTCTCTCTCTTTCTCTCTTTCTCCTCTCTCTTTCTCTTTCTTTCTCTTTTTTCTTTCTCTTTCTTCTTCTCTTCTCTCTCTCTCTCTATCTCTCTCTATCTCTCTCTATCTCTCTCTATCTCTCTCTATCTCTCTCTATCTCTCTCTATCTCTCTCTATCTCTCTCTATCTCTCTCTCATCTATCTCTCTCTCCTCTCCTATCTCTCTCTCTCTTCTCTCTCTCTCTCTCTCTACTCTCTCTCTTTTCTCTCTCTCTCTCTCTCTTCTCTCTCTCTCTCTCTCTCTCTCTCTCTTTCTCTCTCTCTCTCTCTTTCTCTCTCTCTCTTCTCTCTTCTCTCTCTCTCCTCTCTCTTCTCTCTCTCTCTCCTCTTCTCTTTCTCTCTCTCTCTCTCTCTTTCTCTCTCTCTCTCTCTCATCAAGTCTTGGAAAATTCAAGAACTTTACGGGTGGGTGTTGTGTGAATATATCTTAAAAAAATGTTGACATGAAAAGCTCTGAAATTTTTGACATGAAAGTAAAAGTGTGTACGTAAGATGTTTGGGCAGAGAGTAAGAGAGAGAGAGAGAGAGAGAGAGATAGAGGAAGAGCAGGCGGAGGAGGAGAAGAAAAAGAAAAGTAAAGGGGGAGGGAGAGGGAGAGAAAAAGAGACTGCATATTAGATAGAAAAAAAGAAGAGAAAGAGAGTAAGCGGTAGATAAAGAAATGGAGGAAAGAAAAAGAAAAAGAGAGAGAGAGAGAGATAAAGAGATAGAATAAGAAAAAGAAAAGGAAAGGGAGGGGGAGAGAGAGAAAGGTAGAAGCTTAAATGTAAATGCCAGTTTTATGCCATCGGTTGTATGGAATATTACCACTATATTTATAGGTACCTACAGAATAATAATATAACCATCACAAGGAGCGAAACTGGCCAAGTTAGAGGATGGTTTGCACTTAAAAACATACAAAATGAGGAACTCAGAAAACGGGTGTTAATAAAAGAAATAGTTTAGTACCAAGATAACTTGGCCGCAAACAAGATATCACTGCATTTTGGATAGGAGTTCTGGAACTTGGCCCTTTTTTTAACGGTAGTTTTTTGTGGGATCTTTTCTATACCAAAAAAAGTAAATAAGTTAAAACGAATGATAGAACCATTGGATCAATCAATCAAATGTTTATTGTGAAGAAATATATATAAAGTATGTCACTGTGGCAGAGCGAGTTAGCGCGCTAGGCATTGCACACATGGTGACCTGGGTTCGATTCCCAGCGGGGGAGGATTTTTTCTGCTCTGTACTTGGATGTTCGGGGTCCACTCATACCTCGTGAGGAAAAATGAGTAGCTGCTTTAATGTGAAGCAGCGACCAGTGGCAGAATCTTAGGCAAAAAAATAATACAAGATATTGTAAATTAAAGTGGTAAAGTCCTATGATTCTGCGCTACCCACTAAAATTGTGACATAATAACACAAAGAAAAAGCATTATTATTATTATTATTATTATAAATTATGTGTTTCCGTTTATCTTAAATTACTAATTAAAGACTAAAAATTAAACTAATTAAAAACTAAAGTGCCAGAAGCAACCAGTCTCAGGCATCAAGTGGGCCCGGGAAAGGGAGAAGCAAAAGGAGGAAAAGAAGAAGAGAGATAGCAAGATGTCAAGTGCGGTGATAGGAGAGCCAGTGAAGATAATGAGAGAAGTGTTACAGAAAAAGTAAAATAATGGATTTGTTCAACGCGTGTCGTAAATTAAGATTCGTTTTTTAAGGGGTTGCATGAATGGAATCTCAGCCTTAAAAAAAAAAAAAAAAAAAAAAAAAAAAAATCTCGGAAGTAATAGAACTACAACACCTCATCTGAGAAAAAAAACAACTCCTTTGACTCACTGCATTCCTATTTCTCGTCCTGCAATGTCTCTCTCCTCATTCCCATCCATCTTACACATCCCTTGTCCCATCCCTCATCCCTCGTGCAACACAATTCCAGGAAACATTTCCATTAGCATCAACTTTTCTGCGTTCTCCTTCCCGAGGGAAAAACTTTGCGAGCCCCGCAATTAGCACTGGATGCAAAGGTAAATACCACCTCGTGTGTGTGTTTCTCCTCTTTTTTTTTTGCAACTGTTTAACATGTTCGTGTTCAGCAGTTCTGGGCGTGGTGAGTATGTATAATTATCGTGTGTGTACGGTGTACACATCTACACATTCACAAAGTCTACACACACGTATGATAATTAAATCGCCTTATTCTTTTTATTATTTTTTCCACTCTAGTAACACAAATGTGAACATGTAATTTTAGATATAGAACAGCTATCCGACCTCAGTAGCTTGATCGATAAGACGGCGGACTTGTAATCTGGAGGTCGGTGGTTCAAGTCCCCTTGTATAAATGTTTCTTTATAAAGCAAATAAATATACTAAAGGTTCTAAAAATAAAAAAAAGAGAAGATATGAGAATGATAAGTAGAGGAAGAAAGATAGAAAGAAGAGAGAATTGAAGAGATATTGTCAGTGAAAGCGGTTGAGAGAGAGAGATAATATTGGGAAGGAAAAAGCGAAAAAGAGAAGAAGTTAGAGATAGAGAGTGTAAGTGGATACGTTAAAGAGAAGAGACAAAGGAGGGGAATGGAGAGCGACAGAGGAGAAGGAGAAAGAAATGAGAAGAGTTAGAGAAGAGGGAAAGAGAGAATAGAGAAAAAGAGTGAGAAGGGAAAAAGGAGAAAAAGAGTGTGAAGAGAAAGACTGAGAGTGAGGAGGGAAAGAGAAAGGGAAGAGAAAGAGAGTAGAAAAAAAAGATAGAGAGAGGACAGAAATGAGAAAAGGGGGAAAGAGAGAACTCGCGTAACATAAAACAAAGGGTATAGAAATAGAAAAAAATGAAAGAGAGAGAGAAAGAGAGAAATGCGTATTTTGAATTATTTATCAAGAAAAGTAGTACCTCTTAGTTCAATGTTGTTTTTCTCTCTCTTGATTCAATGTTGTTTTTTTTTTTCTCTCTCTCTCTCTCTCTCTCTCTCTTCTCTTTCTCTCTCTCTCTCTCTCACTCTCTCATTCTCTCTCACTCTCTCACTCTCTCATTCTCTCTCTCTCTCTCTCTCTCTCTCTCTCTCTCTCTCTCTCTTCTCTCCCCTTCTCTTCCCACGGGAATTTATTGTGAGAGAAGTCAATCAGCAGAAAGAGATGGAGAGGGAGGGAGGGAGACGGATTCAAAATAAAAGTCAATCAAGAGAGAGAGATATAATTTCAGAAGAAAAAGTCAATCAAGTAAAAGAAAACAGGACGGGAGAGTTGGAAAGAAAGAGAGAGGGTGAGAGAGAGAGAGCGGGGGAGAAGGAGAGAGAGAGAGAGAGAGAGAGAGAGAGAGAGAGAGAGGAGGGGAGAGAAGGGGAGAGAGAGATAAATTTCAGAAGAAAAAGTCAATCAAGTAAAAGAAAACAGGACGGGAGAGTTGGAAAGAAAGAGAGAGGTGAGAAGAGAGAGAGCGGGGAGAAGAGAGAGAGAGATAGAGAAACGAGAGAAAGAAGGGAAAAATCTAAGAGGACATGAATTTTTCATTTCTCAGAAATAAACGGAAATCAGAGTTCCATTGTAAGAATATTAAAGGAAACAACTCTCTCCTCCCTCTATCCCTCCCTCTCCTCTCTCTCTCCTCTCCTCTCTCTCTATCTTTCTCCCTCTCTCTCTATCTTTCTCCCTCTCTCTCTATCTTTCTCCCTCCCTAATATTCTCCCCCTCCCTCTACTATTCTTACATCTATCTCTCCTTCCATATCTCCGCTTCAGTCTTCACTCCATCTTCAGGACTCTTCCCAGACATCTTGACATCTCTCCCCCAATCTTCCCTCTCCTCTCCCCCCCCCAAATCTGCCTTCTCACTCTCTCCCATCAACATTGTTTTCTCTATTCTTTCTCTCCCAAATGTCTACTTAAAAATTATTCGCTCTCTACCATACCTCTCTCTTTTTTTCATCATTTCCTGAGGTCTATCACTCCCTCTCGCTCTCTCTTCTCTTTCTCTCCTCCTCTTGCTTTCTTATCACCCCTCCCTCCCCTCCCCTCCTCCTCAAATGACCTCTCTCCCCCACGCCTCCTTCCTTCTCACCTCTTTTCTTTCTCACTCTTCTTCCACACTTCTTCTTCCCTCCCTCTTAAACAGTACTCTCTCTCTCTCTTCTCTCCTCTTAAACAGTACTCTCTCTCTTCTTCTCTCCTCTTATACAGTACCTCTCTTCTTCCTCTTCTCACTATTCACACTTCCCCACTCTCTCTCTCTCTCTTCTCCTCTCTCACTCTCCTCACTCTCTCTCCTCTCTTCTCTCCTCCTCTCATCCTACATCACTCTCTCTCTCTCTCTTCTCTCTCTCTTACGTTATCCTCTTCTTCTCCAATTCTATCATTCACTTCTTTGAATCTCTCCTCTCCTAACTCCTCTCTCCTCTTCTCACTCTCTCTTCACTCTCCATTATTTTCTTTCTTCACTTTCTCTAATTCTAGAGCCCTCGACTCCTTCTTAAATTTCATCTCGCTCCTTCCCTCTTCTCACTCCATTCCCCCACTACTTCTGTTACACACTCCTCTCTCATCTCCTCCTCACGATTTTTATTATTTTCCACTCTTAAATGTCAAGAAAATATGTCTAGGCTCACCATTATATTATTATAATAATCTGTCACAATAGTTCATTGGCAAAGGCGGCACTCTGTGAATCAAGAGGTCTGGGTTCGGGACCCAGCCGTGGGCTGCTATATTATTGTGATTGTCACTATGAATTTAGTGTTGGTTGGTAGAGATTGTCAAAGGCTCTTTAAGTTAGAATGTGTGTCTATACTTTTTTTTTTTTTTTTTTTTTTTTTTCATTTTTTGCTTATATTGTTTCAAATTTTGTAAATGGATTTGTGATTATCTGTTTGTATGTATGTCTTTATTAATAAAGATGATGATGATAATAATAATAACCACTGCAAGAAGATTGAACTTCCATCCTACATCCTATTGAAGATTCAGAAGAATGTCCTCCTTGAAACTTGCAGAATTGTGAGAAAAGTCCTAAGCTTCTGATGATTCAATCCTCCTCCTCCACCAAACTCAACCTGATATTCATCTATGTTTGCTGTTAAGCCCATAGATAAAATCCTTTAAATCTAAATAAATGAATTTAAATAAATGAGAAACACTCCAATAATAATAATGAATGATTGATGCGGATCGGATCTTTCAGAATTGTTTGTCTCACAAATCTCAAAGTTTTTTTTTTTTAATTGGGGTTTAACGTCGCTTTCAACTGCCATGGTCATATCACGACGGGGGTTTTACCCTCCATTCGCAGGAAACTCACAAACCTGCTACTCACATTGACCTCACCCAGCCTGAGTGGGGCCGGGAAAAGCCAGCGTCACGAGAATTAGAATTTGAATGGTCACCCATCCAAGTCTTAACCTCGCTGGATGTCACTTAACTTCGGTGATCTGAAGGGAACCGGTGTATTCAACATGCCATCGACGCTGGCTAATCTCAAAGTTGTTTTGGGTTTAACATGCATTGGTTTCACGCGTTCATCATCAGGAACTTACAACACTTTGTTTGATACGGACAGACGACCACGTACATACATCCAAACACAAACCAATAACTTGAATACTAAACTTGATAGTCACAAGTTCACAGAAAGATTTTTGAAAATCTTCAATGGATTTTCAAAAAATCTTCAATAAAATTTTATTATTATTAAAAAAAAAAAAATTTCAAAAATGCTGAAGATTTTCAAAAATCTTATGACTTTGAATTATGTTGAAAATTTACCGGTCTTTCACAGAACTGTGACGAACGTAAAGTTATAAAAAAATCATTAGGTAAGAAAAAAAAATATAATTTGAAGAATAAAAATTGATATCCCAGACGTTGTTTGTATGACAAGTCGACAAGCTCAAGAAGGACATGGGTTGAGAAGAAGAGAACATTTTTGTAGAAGGCAAAATATTTGCGAAATAAAATAATAATAAAGAGAAAACATCCAAATTATTACAATTTTATGTTTTCTTTTTCTTTTTGTAAATATAGTTGAAAGTATTTACGTAACACGTGCACACGAAATTTTCACTGTTTAATTGGTGATATTAATAATTATAATTATGGTACTACAATTAATAAGAGGAATGAACTAATAATAATAACAATATTATGGGTGGAATTTTAATTTAAAAGTAAGCAACCTGCAGAAGTCGGGAATTCTAAATGAAAAAGAGATGACTTTCAACTGCATGGCAACAAGTGGAGAGGGGAGGGGCTACAGCTAATAGAGGTGGGTTGTGGAGAAGAGGAGGAGGAGAAGGAGGTAAATAGGAAGAGCTACATAAATGGAGAGAAATGTATTAAAAATCTGAAAAAGGAGAAAAACTGATTCAAGAGGGTTGGGTGGAAGAAATTGCCATAGGCAATAACGCCGCCCTTTATTTAGGACATATGTATATATTATTATTATTTTTTTTTCTTGTTTATATTATTAATATTGTCAATTTTTATATTTCATTGTTACCATTATTTGTCTGTATATATATTTTTTTTTTTTTTTTGGTTTAACGTCGCTTTCAACTGCATGGTCAATTGGTCATATCACGACGGGGTGTTACCCTCCATTCGCAGGAAACTCACAAACCTGCTACCCACATTAACCTCACCCAGCCTGGGTTGGGCCGGAATGCCAGCATCACGAAGTCTTCACCTCGCTGGACGTTGCTTAACTTCGGTGATCCAACGAGAACCGGTGCATTCAACGCGCCATCGACGCTGGCTTGTATATAATTTTGTTCAACTAATAAAGACTAATAAAGAGTTTCTCAATAAATAAATTCAAGAACATGAGAAAGAGGAGAGGATAAGAAGGTCTCGTAAGGAAGGAAGATGGAGTTGGAATGTGGAGATGAGAAGGAGAAGGTAAATAGGAAGAGCTACATAATGGAGAGAAAGGTATTAAGAATCAGAAAATGGAGAAAAACTGATTCAAGAATATGAGAATGAGGAGAGGATGAGAAGGTCTCGTAAGGAAGGAAGATGGAGGTGGGATGTGGAGATGAGAAGGAGAAGAAGGTAAATGTGAAGAGCTAGATAATGGAGAGAAACGTATTAAGAATCTGAAAATGGAGAAAAACTGATTCAAGAATATGAGAAAGAGGAGAGAATGAGAAGGTTACGTAAGGAGGGAAGATGGAGAGGTGGCATGTGGAAAGGATGCAAAGGAGTAGGTAGAAGAGGAATGGGATGGTTGAAAAATGTGGTTAAAGGAGGAAGGAGAGAGACAGAAAGAGGAGATTGAAAAAGAGAAGGGGGAAGCAGAGGAGATTGATGATATAGGAAAGAAAAAGAGAAAAATGGGGAAAATAATGAGGAAACAGAAGTAACGGGTACCAAGTGTAGGAGAAGAGACAACAGAGAAATGTGGTGAGATAGAGAGAGAAAAATGAAAAGGAAGAGGAGCAGTGGCGTAGGTAGACCTACATTTTGGGAGGGAGGGAGGGAGGGAGGGGGGAGGGTTTGAGGACGAAAGAAACTACGTACATATATTCCATCCTACTTTTTTAGAAGGGGTATGTTGAAAGTTTCGGGGGAAGGGGGGTTTGTCCCCAAAACCTCCCCCCCCCCCTCGCTACGCCACTGAAGAGGCGGGGGGGGGGGGGGGCAGAAGAAGGAGAGCAGAAGAAGAAAAGAATGACAAGACAGATGACGTAATTGCGCGAGAGAGAGAGAGAAGGAGAGATAGAGAGGAGAGGCAGAATTTGACAAACAATAATAATTGCACAGCGGGGAACGTGAGAGAGGACGTCAACGAACGAATTTCAGTGGAAATAAACAGGACAGGCGGTGGTAACGGCACGACGGGCTTAAGACTCCGCGGTACAGAGTCTAGTATAGCATAGCATATCGGTAAATTATAGTTTGCTTTATTAGGTAAGACAAAAATATATACAGTAAAATACAATAAAATTACAAGTGAAAATAAAAAGATTGAAAAAAAAACTTGAAATCGGAGCAAAAAATTATATTTTTTTTCTTCCAAAAACGAAAACAATACTTCCAATTTCTAATATTTGAAATTTCTCGGAAGTAAAACAAGCACAAAAAAAAGAATGAAACTTATGTTCTACCTAAAGGGCAATGACCCCGCCTGTGGCAATCTCTTCCACCCAATAGTATAAAGTTAGGATAGACAGTGGTTAGAGAGTCCGGCATGGAAACATGGAAATCAATTCGTTCGGCGTTTTTTTTTTTTTTAAGATGAGTGTTTCACAGCCTTTTTTATTTCGTAGCCTTAAAAGGCGAGCTACTGTAGACGCTTGTGGCCTGTGTTGTAGCCTGCCCATCCCGTAGTATGCCTCGCCTCTGGAGTATTCCCAGGCTACTGATTCAACTAATTCCATGGAAGTCCGGAAGATGTCTAGTATGGGACGCAACGTGCTCAGACACTGTCGCTCCATCACATGTTGAATTGTCTAGCAGAGGTGTTGCAGGAGTAGCTGAGATGGCGGCAAAAAAAAGAGAGCGAAATACAGAAATTTGACAGACAACCACCTGTTTGTCCCACTTGCGGTAGAAACTGGTGTGAGGAAGCTATATGTTTCATCCAAGACCTCGGGAACCTCCTCACAGCTGTATCAGGCGACAAAAGAAGTACTGAGTTTTTACGACAACGAATATCGATAGCAATCCAAAAAAGCAATGCCGGATGTGTGATGGGCACAATGCCCTATTCCTCTAGCATGGAGAAAATATTTTACATTTTATAAATTGTATGTTTTAAAATAAAATAAACCACTAGTATTTTGTAACTAATTCCAACTGTATCAATTGAATCACTGCTGACTGATACTGCCTCTATGTTCCCAAGGCAACTTTCCCTTGCCACCGATCTCATATAAATCACTGCTGACTCAAATAACCAATGTAGTCCCTAGGCTACTTTCCCCTCTTTTGATTCATTAATTCCAACTGTATCAATTGAATCACTGCTGACTCACACTGCCTCCATGTTCCCCAGGCAACTTTCCCCTACCACCGATCTCAAATAAAACACTGATGTTTCAAATAACCAATGTATTCCCCAGGCTACTTTCCCCTCTACTGATTCAACTAATTCTAACTGTGTCAATTGAATCACTGCTGACTCACACTGCCTATATGTTCCTAAGGCAACTTTCCCCTACCACCGGTCTCAAATAAATTATTGCTGACTCAAATAACGTCTGTGTTCCCCAGGTTACTTCCCTCTGCCACCGGTCTCAAATAAATCACTGCTGACTCACACTGCCTCTATGTTCCCCAGGCTACTTCCCTCTGTCACCGGTCTCAAATAAATCACTACTGACTCACACTGCCTCTATGTTTCCCAGGCTACTTCCCTCTGCAACCGGTCTCAAATAAATCACTGCTGACTCACACTGCCTCTATCTTTCTCAGGCTACTTCCCTCTGCAACCGGTCTCAAATAAATCACTGCTGACTCAAATAACATCTGTGTTCCCCAGGCTACTTCCCTCTGCCACCGGTCTCAAATAAATCACTGCTGACTCAAATAACCTCTGTGTTCCCCAGGCTACTTCCCTCTGGCGCCGGTCTACTGTCTCACCTGGATCTGTCTCGACGTCCTCTTCTGTACCGCGTCCATCATGCACCTCTGCACGATCAGCGTGGACCGCTACCTGAGCCTCAAGTATCCGATCAAGTTCGGGCGGAACAAGACACGGAAGAGGGTCATCCTCAAGATCGCGTTCGTCTGGGTCCTCTCCGTCGCCATGAGTCTGCCGCTCAGCCTCATGTACTCGCAGGTGAGTGGTTGGTGACCCGGAGGTTGCGGGTTCGCATCCCGAGCGGAGCGGAAAATTCAGACCGAGTTTTTCCGTTTTTTTTTTTTTTTTTTTTTTTAAAAGGTCTATTAGGAGGACAAAGTACAATGGTAACAGTATAAAATTAAGAAAAAAGAAAGAAAAAAAACAAACAAATGACAAAATGAATAAGTAAAAAAGAAAATAACAATAATGTCCTACCTAAAGGGCGGGGTTATAGTCTGTGGCAATCTCTTCCACCCAACCCTTTTTTTTCGTAATGGCATGGGTGTAAAGGTAAAGTGCTCGGGACTAATGCGAAAGTAGTTCTGGGGCACAATTACCTCTTCTATAAAAAAGGGAAGGAATAGTGTATCATGTACTCGCAGGTAAGGAATAGGTAATGTATGTATTTGCGTTATTATATACCGCTTAAATAATACTAAAAGACACTTGTAATTTGTAATTTATTTGCATTAATAATTGTACATAATAGGTATAATAGGTAACATATATTTAATGCGACTACCCCACACTAAGGGGATGCAGTCCTCTTGTTTTGTGGGGTAGTTTCTTAACTAGTTCTTCTTACTTACTTAACTAGTTAGGACTGAAAGTTTCTGATTCGATTTTTTTTTTTTTTTGTAGCCATGAAACAGGAGCTACTGTAGACGCATGTGGTCTGTGTTGTAGCCTGCCCATCCCATAGTATGCCTCCCCTCTGATAGGCGAGAAGTGACACAATACTTCCCACTTCCCATTGAGGTGCTTGGTCAACACGAGCGCACCGGAAGGTATTATCCCTTACAAACAAATGTAACCAAGTTTTGAATACAAATTTTTGTCGGCGCTGGGGTTCGAGCCCGGGACCTTCCGCATGGCAAGCGAGTGCTTAACCACTGAGCTATTCGTGTATCACAACTAACTGTACTTCAAATATAACTGTACTTCAAACAAGAAAGCGGTATAAGAAATAGAGGGGACGAGAAGAATGCAGAGAGATACGTAAAAGGGAGAAAGTCAGGAGAGAGAGAGAGAGAGAGAGAGAGAGAGAGAGAGAGGGAGAGAGGGAGATAGAGAGAGAGAGAGAGAGAGAGAGAGCGAGAGAGAGCGGTTAGAACATTAGAAAAGCCTAGCTCAAACAAGAAACAATTAATTAAACTATCACTGCCCAAAGGAACAACTTTATTAGATTGTCCACTTTCTCTAAGCCACCATCGTCTTTCTCTAGTGTCTCTATCAAATGCCTTTATCAAAAGAGTAAGCAGAAGAGGGTCCAACCAAACTGGTAGTTTCAATATTCACCCAAAAAAGTACAAGAGAGCGAGAGAGAGAGAGAAAGAAAGAGAGAGTAAGCGATGGATAGAGAAAGATATAATCGATAAAGAAAGGAACAGAGATGATGCTGACACAAACAAGCGTGTGTGTGAGAGAGAGAGAGAGAGAAAATATCATATTGGAGAAGACTGAGAGAGAAGGAGGAGAAAGAGTAGGGACTGGAAAAACCACACAAGTTCAAAAACAGGAAGACGTCTCGTAGCAGTCAAGATGCGAACAAGACAAGTTTGACGTTAGAGATAAAGTTGGTGAAGAAAGCGACAAAAGAGACTGAGAGGACAAGGCAGAAATGAAGGAAGAGATGAACATAAGGAAGAAATTAGAGTAACGAGGAGATAGGAAAGAAAATCGACTTGAGAGACAAGGTATCTTGAGAAAAGGATGAGAAAGAGAGAAAACGAAGAAAAAAAGAGAGTGGATGATGAAAGTAAGATCGAAGACCAAACAGATGAAAAATAGAAAGCAATGTATGGTGAAGAAGATGAGGATACAACAAGACATAAGAAAGAAGAGAGTAACAATTAGAAAAGGAAACATATTAGAGACAGGACAAGGCAAAAGGTTAAATTGGGAGACAGTCAGGCGGAAGGAACAGAAAGAGTTATTGCAAACACGGTGGGGATAACAACAAAAGAGAGACAGAGAGAGAGAGAGAAAAGGAAAACAAAAATGTGCTGAGAAAAAAGGAAATTAAACACAGCAAAATAGCAAATCAGGAATATAAAAACAGAAATATAAAAGAGCATGCATTAAAGAAAGGACAAGATAGAAGAAAGAGCAGGAGAGAAAATAAGAAGGTAGAAGAGAAGTAAGAAAAATGGAGAGGAGAGAGAAATCAAAGAGAGATTGGTAGGGATACAAAAAAAAGGGAAAGACCAAGTTTGTGTTTGTGAGAGAGAGAGAAAGAGAGAGAGAAAGAGAGAGAGAGAGAGAGGGAGAGAGAGAGGGAGAGAGAGAGGGAAATGAAGGAAGAGAGAGGGGGCGTTGAGGGACAGAAGAACAAAAGTTTTCAGGGATCGTAAATTATTCAGCAACTTAAGTCATGTCCGACATTTGGAGAAGCAGAAGCTATAATGCTCAAAAGGTCAGCTTTGTTAAGTACCCACCGCTTTTCTGATTCGTGCGTCCCAACCTCTAAGTCGAGAGCTTTGAGAGCTTTCCTGTTCCTTTCTAGCTCGGACGTGTCGTGTTAATAGAGGACTTCTTGGATTGCTTTTTCTTCATTTTTTTTTCTTTTCGTTTTTACTAAATTAAATCAATGCTATATTTTTGTTGCACATTGATTTTTATGATGTCACTTGCACAGTGTACACGTGAAAGTAAAGGGACTCTTGTAGTCTCTTTCTTGCAGGATAAACAGAATATTGTATTGTAAACCATTTACATATGTATGTTGACTTGTGAAATGGCTTTTTGTGGGAGGCAAACATTTGGTTGGTACATGAGATTTATAAAGTGCTTTTAAATAAACGAACTTTGACTTTGCTTTCAATTAGAAGACTGAGGAGCATGGAATTGAAAAAGTACAATTTCAAAAACGACACACACATTTACAATCAATCAATTCTTCTCGGATGATAGTAACATTCTAAAAAAAAAAAAAAAAAAAAAAAAAAAAACGAAAAATTGTCCTTATATTTCATTCTCAACGTAAAACAAAATTAGATGCATATGTATATTGTTGCTACAAATTTACCTACAGTTAAAAAACTTCTTGCTCATGTTCATTAAGTGCTTCAGTAGCTCGATCCATAAAGCGGTGGATTTATAACCAGGAGGTGGTCGGTGCGAGGTTCGAGTCCTATCCTCTACGCGCCCAACAACAATTTTTGTTTTGTAGTACAAAGTGACCGGTGGCCTCGCCCGAGGACAAACATTTTATGCTACTTGGTAGTATACATTTTTAGCTTGGGCACTTAGGACTACAAAATAAATGTCCTCTTACGAGGACATTGGGCGTGAAGAGGCTTTCAGCAGGGCTGGTAATTGTGACACCACTCGTTTGAATATCATAACCATAACTAATATAACGTTTTATTTTCCATTTCGTCTCCCCAGGATTTCGACTCGGTGATCGTAGACGGCTCGTGTCAGATCCCCGACCCGCTGTACAAACTGATCGGCAGCATCGTCAGCTTCTACATTCCCCTGATCGTGATGCTGGTCACCTACACGCTCACCGTTCAACTGCTCGCCGTCCAGCGCCAGAACCTGACCGCCTACCCGCCACGTGAGTAGGAAATACTTCCGATGTCTAGTTTAGTAATAATAATAATATCGCCTTATTGATACTGCCCGATTAGGACTATTAAAGTCCTATTATTCCAGCAGTAAGCCCAAGACATATTATTATGTGGTAAAAATCCCAATTGGGAGGATAACATGTCATGTCCCAGCTGGATTTCGAACCCACGACCTCTGGAGTCTTTGGATTCACAGAGTGCCGCCTTTACCACTGAGCTACCGGGACAGACTATTAGTATTAGAAATATATCGGATGTAAATTATACATCGATATTTCTTGACGTAGAAAAAGCTTTCGACAATACTGGTGTTAAAAATCATTTTATTCTGAAGTTACCGCTTACTCGCCACGTAAGTAGGAAATAAATAAATCGATATTTCTTGACCTAAAAAAAGCTTTCGATAATCATGTTATGAAAAAAACATTTGATTCTGAAACTACACAAACTATGGGCACTATTAATTGCAAAACAATATCATTACTCTGACGAATGATTATAATGTTCCTTACACCACAAAGTAGAGCGACAATGTCTGGGTTAGTACATGGCAGTACTATAGGGCCTGAAGCGATGAATACATATTTGAATATAAACTTTGTGAAACAAAATAAATATTAATAAATAAATAAAATGAGAGCCAGCAGATTCATTTTTAAAAGGGGCATGTTTTAAAAGTCAATATTATGCCTTTGAATGTTTCCTTTTTCAAAAAAAGTATACATCCCTCTAAGCTTTCCTAAAATGTAATAGATACGAAATGTTCACAAATAGATAAATGTATGTAGATATGAAATGTTCACAAATATATGATTGTATGTACAATGTACATCATGTATTTACATAGCAGGATCATAACCAGGCTCACGCAAGACTGAACTCTCTCAAAGAGAGGGAGGAAAAAAATTGTTTTACTTTCATCGTCATTTCCTTTGCGTTTTCCTTTCCATTTCTTTAGTTCTATTTAAAATTGATCTCTCTCCCTCTTTATCCATATTTTTCTTTCTCTCTACTTGATTTCCGTCTTTCTACCTTTCTTTTTCCTTTCCCTCTTTTTTTTTTTGCTTGACCTTGAACCCTATTTCTTGCTCTTTTTCCTATTGTTTTCTTTGAGAAAAAGTAAATGTAGAATAAGGAGAAAAGTAAAAAAAAAGAAAAGGCGAGGAAATATTTTTTTCCATTTTATAATGATGACTAATGACTATTGGAATATGTGCATTATTGTATCTTTTGTTTCAAATAAAAGAGTATATTACATTACAAAGACGAATACTTTTTTGTTTAAAAAGAAATGGAAAAGGAAGAATAAGAAGTTATTATTAAGAAACGATAGTGCGAAGAAAGGGATAATAAATCAAAGAAGGACACACGAAAAGGAAGAAACTATACAATTGAACTGTGCAAAGGAAGAAAATGAGGACAAGCATGGAGTGGCAAAGAAGGAAGGATTAAAACAAGAGGTTCAAAGCTCAATTCTGTGGTTTCAGGTTTACAAAGTACAAAAGCAGAATAAGGAAATAGATCACAGAGAGGATAAGGAAGGGAAGGAAAGGAGATATAAATATATATATACAAAATATACATGCAGAGAGAGAGGGGGAGATGAAATGAGGTAGGAATTAAAACTTCATTCTTGGTTTCTTTCATTCACTTCACTTTGATTTCACATTTCCTTCTCTTGCACTGTTTGCCTTTTTACTCTCTCTGTCTGGCTGCCTCTCTCACTCTCTCTCTCTCTCTCTGTCTTTCTTTCTTTTTCTTACTTTCTCTGACTTTCTTTCCTTCTGTTTCTTTCTGTTTCTCTCTCTCTCTCTCTCCTCTCTCTCTCTCTCTCTCCTCTCTCTCTCTCTCTCTCTCTCTCTCTCTCTCTCCCCCCCTTATCTTTTCCTATCTCATCCTCTTTATCAAAACATACAAAGAGAGCGAGTACCAATAAGGTACTTTCTTTCCAACATTTGAAAGGAAAATAAAAAGGAAAGTAGATAATGATTGAGAGATTCGAATTTTCTTCATGAATGATCAAGAGAAAGAGAGAGATAGAGAGAGAATTTGTGATTGAGTGAGAGGTATAAGGAGACTGAAGTAAATTGATGTGGAGGTTAATAGTAGGTACTAGGTATGGAGTAATGGAGGACAAGAGAGAAAATATAAAGAGCGCACGAATAGCTCAGTGGTTAAGCACTCGCTTGCCATGCGGAAGGGCCCGACTTCGAACCCCCGCTCCGGCAAAAAATTGTATTCAAAATTAGGTTACAGTTGTTTGTAAGGGATACCTTCCGGTGAGCTCGTGTTGACCAAGCACCTAAATGGTAAGTATTGTGTCACTTCTCGTCCATCAGGCTAAAGCGGATGGACAGGCTAAAACAGAGACCACCAAGAGTCTACAGTAGCTCCTGTTTCATTGCTACGAAATAAAAAAGGCTGTGAAACACACAACTTTTTTTTAAGTAAAGAATACCATTATTTTACAAACGTACCCCTTTCAATATTTCTTCTTCCTTTCTCTTCCCTAAATCATTAGTTTTTTTTTTTAAAAAAAATACTCTCCTGACCACAAAAAAAGTAATATCAACTCATCTTTGGGTAGAATGTCTAAAATATTTCTTCTTCCTTTCTCTTCCCTAAATCATTAGTTTTGAAAAAAAACTCTCCTGACCTCAAAAAAGTAATATCAACTCATCTTTGGGTAGAATGTCTAAAATATTTCTTCTTCCTTTCTCTTCCCTAAATCATTAGTTTTGAAAAAAAACTCTCCTGACCTCAAAAAAGTAATATCAACTCATCTTTGGGTTGAATGTCTATAATATTTCAAGAATAATAAGTCGTAGAGCGATGTATTTGTCAAAATCATTAAAGTCAGCCATTTTGTTTTTTGGTTATATCTCGAAAAATAATAGAACTTCACATATCTCGTGAAAAAAAAAACCAATAGAATAAAATCGTCTTTTTTGATCATTTTACACCCAACAAATTTTAAATGTGATAGGGGGGGGAGAGAGAGAGAGAGAGAGAGAGAGAGAGAGAGAGAGGGGGGGGGGGGTGAAGAGTTCAAGTTGGGGATGTAGACAAGAAAGAGGGGTATGAGGTATTGAGGTATGATTGTAAAAGAAGGTAAATGAGGGAGGAGTGGAAAATATAGACAGAACCACGGAGGTAGAAGAAGAGAGAAAAGATGAGAGAGAGAGAGAGATTAATATTTGAGAGAGGGAGGGAAAGAGGAGAGAGAGAGAGAGAGAGAGAGAGAGAGAGAGAGAGAAGGAAAGGACCATTCATCGTTCTCATAAGACAGACCTTTAAAACCACATCTTGAAATTTCAACACTACTAAAGAGATTGTGAAGCGAGAAAGAGAGAGAGAACTGTAAGCAAAATAAGGAGAGAATCAGAGGGAGGGAGAGGAAGAGGAGAAATGCAAAGAGAGGGGGGTGAAATATTATTAAAAAGGAGTGGGAGAAGAAAAGAGGGAGGGAGAATTATCAAGCACCTTCTCCTACGCATAGGATTTTAATGAGAATGAAGGAAGGCGATGTTGGGAGGAGGAGGAGGAGGAGGAGGAGGAGGAGAAGGAGAAGGAGGAGGAGGAGGAGGAGGAGGAGGAGGAGAAGGAGGAGGAGGAGGAGGAGGAGGAGGAGGAGGAGAAGGAGGAGGAGGAGGAGGAGGAGAAGAGGAGGAGGAGGAGGAGGAGAAGGAGGAGGAGGAGGAGGAGGAGGAGGAGGAGGAGGAGAGGAGGAGAAGGAGGAGGAGAAGGAGGAGAAGGAGAAGGAGGAGGAGAAGGAGAAGGAGGAGGAGGAGGAGGAGAAGGAGGAGGAGGAGGAGGAGGAGGAGGAGGAGGAGGAGGAGGAGAAGGAGAAGGAGGAAGAGAGAGAGGGAGGGAGAGGGGGGGAGTGGGAGAAAAGAGGATTACGATGACGTTTTCGGGGCCTGTCTGAACTTTGGTTTTTTATGAGTGCTTTTCATATTTCCCTTTATTATTTATCTCCTTAAGTTTTTTCTTATCTCACTCTCTCTCTCTCTCTCTCTCCTTCGCTCTCTCTCACACTTGCTCTCTTTCACTCTTGCTCTCTCTAACTCTCGCTCTCTCTCACTCTCGCTCTCTCTTACTCTTGCTCTCTCTCACTCTTGCTCTCTCTCACTCTCACTCTTGCTCTCTCTCGCTCTCTCTCTCTCTCACTCTCTTTCTCACCCTCTCTCACTCTCTTTCTCTCTCCCTCTCTCTTTCTCTCTCCCTCTCTGTTTCTATCTCCCTCTTCTTTTTTCTCCTCCTCCTTCTCTTCCTATCCCTCTCTCATACCATTTTTTTATCTTGAGTTTTATCTTATCTCCCTCTGTCTCTCTCTTATTCCCTTTCTCTCTCTTTTTCTCTCCTCCTTCGCTCTCTCTTTCTATTTTCTTTCTTATCTCTCTCCCTCGCGTACCATTTTTATTTTATTTTCTGATCTTCATTCTTATTTTATTTTTTACATCTTTCATTTTAATATTGTGTGTTGTTATGAATATTACTAACTTTTGATGGAGATTTGCTCTCATGCCCTAATTATCGCTATCTAGCTTAGTGTTAAATGTAAATTTATTGTGAGAATGGTACAAAATAATATTATAATATTGTAGAGACTAAGTGCTACTCTAATTGCAAACTTTACTATGATAGGAAGGTAACTTTACTTTGATATGATAGGAATTGTACAGAACTATGTTTGGTGACATTTAATAAGGTAGTACAAGATAAGGTAGCTAAATAGATACATAAACATTATTTACAGATATAAATAATAATAATAATAATAAAAAATCTGGTGTAAACATCACACGACTTTCCTTATCTCCCAAAAGGAGTCGAATTCCGCCACTGGTGACTGAACGGTAACAGATAACTAAAAATCAATGCCAAATTCGTGATCAGCACTTCAAAATCATTTAATTTGATATGTCACAACCCCCATCTAGGATGAATAATAAAAAAGTTAGTCCAATCGGGTTCCCCTACAATACCGGTAAATTGGGGCCGGTTTCCAAAAAGTTAAAGATATCAAAAAAATCTGGTGTAAACATCACACGACTTTCCTTATCTCCCAAAAAGGAGTCGAATTCCGCCACTGGTGACTGAACGGTAACAGATAACTAAAAATCAATGCCAAATTCGTGATCAGCACTTCAAAATCATTTAATTTGATATGTCACAACCCCCATCTAGGATGAATAATAAAAAAGTTAGTCCAATCGGGTCCCCCTACAATACCGGTAAATTGGGGCCGGTTTCCAAAAAGTTAAAGATATCAAAAAAATGATCAGAGTGAACCCCTATTATTTTTTTAATCTGAGAAAATGTTGTTCTCGAACTTTTTTTGTATCTTTAACCAATTCAAAGAAGCGGTGCTTGCGGCCAATATTTGCGGCCCTGCGGCCGCAGAATGCGGCCGATTTCAACCAAAAGTTTCATGGTTCGTCTGGTGTATAAAATTAATTACCATACCAAATTTCAAGTCTCTAGCTCTTACCGTTCTTGAGATATCCTGTTCACACACACACAGACAGACACACAGACAGAAGCACGGACCAATGGCTGAAAACCACTTTTTTGGTATCCTGAGGCTATGATTCGTCCAGAAATGTGAAAAGCTGGGTAGGTCAAATTTTCGACGAATACAATACTTTCCTTATTATAGGATAAGGAAAGTAAAAAAGGAAGATTCTTCAAACCACACATACCTATACTTATCTATTTTTTACTTACAAATGTGTCTGATAGAGAAAGAGAGGGAGAGAGGAAAGGAGAGAGAGAGGGAGACACAATAGGCGAGCTAGTGGCAGTGACAAAGTTTCTACGAAGACAGTGGCATGTCAAACTGTACTTAACTATCTATATTATTATTTACTACTGTATTATAAGTATCATCACTCATAAACTTTATTTTTTTCCTTCAATATCAATACTATAATATCATCAGTCACCGACCTCAGTAGCTTGATCGATAAGGCGGTGGACTTGCACAAAAAAAGTAACTAGGGAGGTCGGTGGTTCAAGTCCCGGATTCAGCTTAGATTTATTAAAGAAAATTTGAGTAGTTGTAATATCACGAAAGTGACAAATATATAGATAAGGAAAGTATTTTTTTTGTATTCACGAACAGAATATTGGCGTTTCCTAAACCTACTTGGGGTAGGCACATTCTTTGGGGCCAAATTATGAAGATGGGCCAGACAAGTCCTCAGATAATTATTTTCATAACCCATCAATATCTTGTTATATCTTTGTTACTGCTCATTTTGCCTCACGAGGTATGAATGGAACTCGGAACATCAAAAGGGAAGAGTTGAATACTTTTTCTTCCCCTACAGCCGGACCTAGGGTTACAACTCTTCGTGCGTTACGACATTCGGATTTGGTGATTAGAAGCGGTCAAGAGAAAGAGAGAGAAGCGAAAGGAGCAGACAGAGAAAAAAAAGTAAGAGAGAGAAAAAAGAAATAAAGAGAGAGAGAGAGAGCGAGAGAGAGAGAAAGAGTGAAAAGAGAAAGAGAGAAAAAGAAAGGGAAAAAAGTGGAGAGAGAGAAAAAGAGAGGATACAATGTGAGAAAATAGAGAGGGAGAAGGAGAGAAAAGAGAAAGAGAGAGAGAAGAAAGAAGAAGACAGAAGAAATAAAGAGAAGGGAGGGATAGAAAGGGGAAGACAGAGAAAGAGAGAAGGAGAGAAAAAGAAAAGGGAAAAGGAGCGAAGGAGTGACATGTTTTAGTGACGGCCTGACGGCTGACATGTTTTAGACAATGGGAGGGAGAGGCAAACCTTTCTCTTAGAATGAGGAGTTGGGAAAGGTAAACCTGTCTCGGAAGAAACATTTTTATCAGCCCCGTGATGCTATGTCATTCGATAGCACGAACAGGGAGGGAGGGGAGGGAGGGAGAGAGGGAGAGAGGAAGGGTAGGAAAAGAGAAAGGGAACAATGTGGGAAAAAGAGTGTGTGAGAGAGAAGTAGAAAGAGGGATAGGGAGATATGTAGAAGGAATAGGTGCGAGAGGGAGGGAAAGAGAAAGCAAAAGAGGAGGAAGGAAATAGTGTGTGTGTGTATGTGTGAGTGAGTGAGCGAGAGAGAGATGAGAGAGGAGAAAGAGAGAGAGAGAAGAGGGAGATATATAGAAGGAATAGCGGAGAGTGAGGGAATAAGAAAGCAAAACAGGAGGTAAGAAAGAGCGGTAGCAAGGAGGTCGTGTTTTTTTAACCTCTCGTGACAGTAAAGACGCCTTGTGTTTTTTTTACAAACACCCCCCCCCCCCCCCAAAAAAAACTAACAGTAACAACACGAGTCATAGTATAATAAAGTGGCGAGGACAGTGAGGTAAAAACGTATGAACAAAGGGTCATATCTCTAGAACATTTTTTTTGTATATTTTTTTTTCTGGCTCTAGGAACATCGCAAAGTTTCTAGGAATTTCTAGTTGCTAAGTTGAAAAAATTATCATACTTGTGTTCATTACTTTCGTGATATATCACAACTATACTTTAACTCGCTTTACTAAATCTACGCTGAAGCGGGACTTGAACCACCGACCTCCAGGTTACAAGTCCGCCGCCTTATCGATCAAGCTACTGAGGTCAGTTAGGAACTTCTAGTTACATAAATTACAAAAGTCCAGATATTGTCTAATAAAATTATATTAAAAATAACACTCTTTAGTGGAAGGTAACCACCAGGCGAGGTTATTGCTCAAAATATTTCCTACCACCTAAACCCTCAGAGTCTTATTATTATGTGGTCACAAACTCAAATTTGAACCAACGTATCCCTACAATACCTGGATTACCAGATTGGCGCGTTAACCACTTGACTACCAATCTCTACCATCCAACACATATGGACTCAAGTAATACAAGAGAAAACTGGTAAATGTTGGAATAAAGGTTAGGTTGGAGAGAGAGATTGCCATAGGCAATAACCTGGGTCATCTGTATACATTTTATCCATGTTATTCGTCTTTATTTACTTTCCTTATCCTACGTATGTATGGTTTTATTTGTGGTGAACCACAAGGCTTCTTCACAATTTTTGTGAGAAGCGCATCATTACTAAGAGCCTCATTTTTACTTTTCGAATTATTCTATTACATTAATTTCTTTCTACTCTGGTAATGCCGCCACTGGTCGTTTACTCATACAAGTAACTACTCATTTTTCCTCACGAGGTATGAGTGGACACCGAACATCCAAGTACCGAGCAGAAAATTTTCTGCCCCGCTGGGAATCGAACCCAGGTCACCATGCGTGCAGTGCCTAGCGCGCTAACTCACTCTGCCACGGTTACTAGATATCCTATAATAAGGAAAGTAATTTCTTGTTTATATTGTTTTTACTTTGTTTCATTACTTGTTTGTACAAGTACATGTGTCCTATGAATAAATAATTCACTCTTCTTCTTCTTTTACTCTGTCTTATCCCGCTCAATCAGGGTCGACATTGTTCAACCTCATGGTTGGGGTTGATTGGTTTTGGCATATTTTTTACGGCTGGATGCCCTTCCTAACGCCAACGATTCTATTTGATTTATCCCGTCCTGGGCAAGGACGGGGGTTTTACCCTCCATTTACGCTCCATACCCAATAAAGAATTCACTAATAATAATAAGGAATGCAGAAGAGAAAACTAGTTGTCACGTGTGTTAGACGGCGCGGCGTCCCCCTCTCTGTAGCATATATTATACAAACTAAAATATATACTAGCATATATACGAAGTATATAAGAGATAACCCCCCCCCCCCCCGACGAGAGCGGCTGAGGTCCGAAGATAAATGACTTTCCCAGCCTGAGACTCACACCTGTGCCCCATGTCAGGGATATGGCGTCGCGCAAGGATTAGACTGGAGACATCTGCCCTCTCCCGTGAGGGCACAATACGTGAGGGTTGGGTGGAAGAGATTGCCACAGGCAATAACCCCGCCCTTTAGGTGGGACATTAACTTCATTCTCTTTTTTTCTTGTATATTTGCTTAGTATTTTTGTTTTTCTTTATATTTCATTGTATTCTACTGATGTATATACTTTTGTTCTACCTAATAAAGCTTTAAAAAAATAAATAAAAATACGTCTGTCCCGGTAGCTCAGTGTTAAAGGCGGCACTCTGTGAATACTTGTGAGATGTTTTTTCGCCAAAATGTCACGCACGAAATCAAACACTTCGGGTCAAGGTGTGGAAGAACGCCCTGAACATACAAAGAAAGAGACATGAGACATATTGTTTACACAGAATGGAGACACGGAGGGAGACGTGGGTTGGGTGGAAGAGAACGTGACGGAAGTTCTGAGAGAGGATTTTCTTACGTCTATTAGGGTGTGTGTTTATCTATCGTCGTGTATTAATGCAATATGTATTGTGTCTTTTTTTTGTGAAAACTTGTATCAAACACCGACGGCGGGGAAGGTAAATCTCTATTATCTGACAAGAAAGTTTTTACCGTCAAAAAAGGATTTTACAGTTAATTTTTTTTTTTTTTTTTTAAAAAAAGGTCAATTTACCAGGTCCAATTAACCTCTCTTTAGAGAAAAAATAACACCTTTAAAAGAAAAACCTGGATATTAGAGAACAATTTCCAGGTCTCTTTAAAAGAAGATAACATCTTTCTAAGAGAAACCTGGATATCAGAGAACAATTTCCAGGTCTCTTTAAAAGAAAATAACACCTTTTTAAGAGAAACCTGGATATTAGAGAATAATTTATACAGGTCCATTAGACCTCTCTTTAAAGAAAAATAACACCTTTGTAAATACAGAAGCACCTTTATAAATACAGGGAAAATGATATCAAGAGTCGGAACATGCACTGGAATGGTGGACCCTTCTTCATACGTGAGTGAGAATGGCAACCGTGACAGAGATACTAAAGTGAAGAGTGCGAACAACAAAGGGGAGAGGAAGAGGTTGATGAAAATGAGAATGCGGAAGAGCGACAGAGAAAAAGAGATGAGATAGATAAAAAAGAGACAGAGCAAGAAAATAGAGAAGTTGATGAAAATGAGGATGAAGAAGGGAGGAAGAGAGAGGAAGAGAGAGGAAGAGGAAGAGAGAGGCAAATTGGTTGGAAAAAAATTATGTCGAAAAAAAAAAAAAAAAAAAAATGGAGCATGAGGAAGAAAAATATCATAAGAGGAGTCTGAAATGGAGGAGAAACAGAAGGAGGGAGGAGGGGGAGAGAGGGGACGAGAAAAAAAAAGAGTGTGAAAAAGAACAAACTAGCTCTAATTATTTGCTAGCCTTATTGTGTCTTGTCTTGTACTCGAAAATTTGCTATGGGGGTGACCTGCGGGCATTGGACAAGGGGGGAGGGGGGGGGGGAGGGGTGAAGTGGAAGGGGGAGGGACTACAAGTGAGTGAGATGGGAGCACGTGATTAGTTTCCCCAACATCACGGTGAGGAAAATAGAGGGGTGAGGGAATGGTTCGGGACATTCGCGGGCGGGATGAAAAGGAGACTTAGGGGCGGGGGCAGTGCTCTCTCTCTCTCTCGCCCCTCCCCTGGGAGAGTAGCGTAAGGGGAGGTAGGTGAACTGGGAGTGGATAACTCGAAAGGGGGTGGAGCTTAGAGAGATGAGAGAGCACGTGATTGGTCGGCCGAAAACACGTCGAGGATAAGAGGGGGAATGTGTGAGGACGCCTGAATGCAAAGGAGACCTATATATATAACCACCGCCCGCGCCGGACAGCTCAGGCTTTCTTCAACATTTATCAGGAGCACGGAGATCATAGGTCATATAACTAACATATCTATTTTAATCAGTGTAAACAGAAAAGTGAGAAGTTGAGAGAAAAAAAGAAAATATTCACTCACCAACATGGAGGAGATAAGCAACATGAATGAAATAATAAATTGTACTACGTGACAAAAACATACCTGAAAACATAAGAAAGAAGGAACAAATTAATTACAGGGGCTCTAATTCAAAGAGAGTCCAAAGTATAAACAACACTCATTGACTTAGTAATTAAAAAAAAAAGAAAAAAAATATGAGTGTTTCGTTTCACAGTCTTGTTTACTTCGTAGCCATGAAACAGGAGCTACTGTAGACGCTTGTGGTCTGTGTTGTAGCCTGCCTATCCCGTAGTATGCCTCCCCTCTGATGGGCGAAAAGTAAACAATACTTTCCATTTAGGTGATGGGTCAACACGAGCGCACCGGAAGTTTGTATCCCTTACAAACCATTGTAACCAAATTAAGAATACAAATCTTTGTTGCCACGGGGGATCGAACCCGGGACCTTCCGAATGGCAAGCGGGTGCTTACCCACTGAGCTAATCGCGCGCGTATTTACAAGGCCCAACACATGCAACTTTGCACATTGGGTAATAAGGCCTTCATTTAGAGTGGGGCCGATTTTTGATACCGACCCTCATGTCGGGGCCAGGGGGACCAACTTCATTTTTTTTTAAATACGAACCTCCACCTTGCGATACATTTTTAGAAAGGTCTTTAAATAAGAAATATTTTGGTGCAATTTTTTTTTAATACTACGCACTGTGTAGTCACTAACCGACTGATCGTGAAAATGATTGGCCATTAGCCATTTGATTGTATAAATTGTTTCTCAAGACCATGATTAAATCTGTCCACAAAATAATTAAAACTTTAATAATTAAAAAAATCTGTCCACTGGCAGTTATGCATTGGACTCAAGTGTTTATTAAAAAAAAAAAAAATAACAAAGATAAAAGTCAAATGAATGAGGGAAAAAAAGGAAATGTCGACTCAATAAATTGTAAATAACGTTATAAATAATAGGCGCGGTCGATGCTAAGGAACTACAGCACCCAGACGAACAAGAAAAAGAGAGAACTTTCTCAAATCCTAGCTCGTACACAATGAAAATAATAACACATTTCTTGAAATAATGTTAAAGAAATGAAAAAATAAACCGAACATAAATGAAATAAGAGAGGTCTTAAGAACATTACATTAAATCAAAAAGAAAATCCCCCATATAAATTGTAAAGAACATTAAAAATAAATAAACAAACGAGATATCAAGCTAAAGACAATAGTTATCCCAGGAACCCGGAACAAATTACAAAGACTTGCCACAAAGACATTCAGTTGCAGAGCCTTGCCACAAAGAAATTCAATTACAAAGGCCTTCTTGTTTTTTGTAATTATTATTTCACCGCTTGTGAAGAGTAACTGTTCCGCAAGTTTGCACAAAATGACAAAGACCGCTGCCAGCATTCAGTACATTCATTGTTTTGTATATGTACTTCTTTTAAAATAGCTTTTTTGAGGGCTTTTCTAAATTGCTGTAATGGAGTTCTGTATTGTACATAATAATAATAATATAGTCCTATTTATACTGCCCGATTAGAACTACCAAGTCCCATTATTCAAGCAGTGAGCCCAAGACAAATTACGAAGTGGTAAAAATCCCAAATGGACGGATAATTTGTCATGTCCCGGTTGGTTTTCGAACCCACGACCTCTGTTATCTCTGGATTCAGAGAGTGCCGCCTTTACCACTGAGCTACCGGGACAGACTTAATTTGGACTTAGTTAATAATATTTTTAAACGCAAAACTGATAAAGTAAAATTTAACTTTCTTCTCATTACTCTTGCCTTCATTTCAACTCATCTAATGATGACTCTCTCCATCTCTCATTTTGTTTCTCTCTCTCTCTCTCTCTCTCTCTCCCTATCTCTCTCTCCCTATCTACTCTCTCTCGCAAGCTCAAAGGTCGAAACACTTCAAATTTCACAAGCATAAATGGGGAGTATGGATTTTCAATAATGACTTCCTTGATAATTATATTATAATTATATTATGTGCAAATTTTTCAATTTCTTCCCTCCCGATTTTGAAATTTTAATGTTTTCCCAGTTTTTACTTCCGATGAATTTCTAATATTAGAAATCGGAAGTATTTTTTTTTTTTATATTAAGAAATAACAAATAAAGGGGAAAGTTTTTCTACTACCTAACCCTCAAAATTTAATCTTATGTGGTCACAAACTCAAATTAATAAGGAAAAATTCATGCACTGGGTGGGATTCGAACCAACGGATCCCTACGCTACCTGGACTACCAGTACACCAGAGAATCGTTTTCGAACGCCTATTGTATTTTGTATCATCTAAATGTATGTATTCAAATTCAAACACCCACTATCTGTTCTGCTCATTTACTTATGTTTCGTTATTTACATATATTTCTCCTTCATTTTTTTTTTTTTTTTTGATCTTGTTTATTTTTTTTCCTTCATTTTTTCGTTCCTTTTGAAGTGTCTTTTCAATATAGCATTTGCATTCTACGTTCCACTACAACTCTCAGGAATATTTGTATCCCACTAGAACTCTAGAAACAAAGGCACTGCTCATTTCCATTTAAATGCTCTCTGCATATTGTTGTCTTCCATATACCGCCACACATCTTCCCTC